>JAQNCB010000014.1:12648694-12660487 GCA_030068295.1 Euristhmus nudiceps
TTGTTCATAACTAATATGCATTTTATTTTATTTCAAGAGTATTTTGATACTGTTGTTTAATAAAAAAAAATGAGAACTCCAACTACCACAATAAAACAACGGAGCACCAAAATCAAATAAAAAAAATTATGATATTGCAAAACTTGGCAAATGAGTGTTAAATAAAAATAAAATTGAGCACCAGAATTTAAATCAACCGGGGACTCCTGCCAATTTCATGTTACTGTAAAAATGCATAAATTATAAAAGATATTTACTTTATTGAGGTACTTCACATTGGACTAGAAACTAAATAAATTACCCAAAAAATGTGACTTATAGTCCAGTGTGACATATATGTTTTTTCCTCTTTATCATGCATTTTTGGCTGATCCAACTTATACTCCGGTGCGACTTATAGTCCGGAAAATACGGTAATCATAAAATGAATAGAAAAACAAAACACACTGAATAAGCACGTTTGCATATGACTGGTCTGGATAAGTGAACAGAAATAAAACTTCACATTCACCGGGTGCCACAAGAAAATATATACAGTGATTCCTCACTTTTCACGGTTAATGGGGGGGGGGTCGTGAACACCGAATTTCCACAAAGTAGGATCGACCCCCCCCTGACTGATCTATACGTACATGTGTATGTGTATATAATATCAATAAATACATACTCAACACTATAAATGCTTATAATAACAATTAAACATTCAAAAACAATGCATAAGATGTAAATAAAATATAAATAATATAAAAAACACATGTAATTGTACATAGATGTAAATAAAGTGTAAAAAATGTGGTTTTTAGAACTTTTAACATAATTTTATTTAGACTCTACTCACTTTACTGCGTGACTTCCGCCTCTTCTTCTGTCACACGAATGCTGGGAAATTCGTCTCAACCAATCAACTTGCGAGATTTCTGTGGCATTAACCTGGATTTTAACTTGCTATTTGCGAGACTTCAGAGCCGAGTCAACCCCAGAACCGAATCCGAGTTCACACACAGCATTTTCCTTAACTTTTTCCCTATTTTTCCTTAATTTCTTCCTTAATAACAATTAAACATTCAAAAATAATGCATAAGATGTAAATAAAATATAAACCACTCTCGACCAATCAGCTTGCGAGATTTGACTCAAGACTTCAGAGTCGAGTCAACCCGAGAACCGAATCTGAGTCAGTAGCGACCCCTCGCAGCATTTTCCTGAACTTTTCCCCTATTTTTCCTTATTTTTTTTATTTTTCGATGAATATTTTTTAAAAAGTCACGATGCACTGAAGCCGCAGAACCTGACGTGCGATATAGCGAGGGATGACCGTATAATATTTGTGATTGCAGACTGCATCCTAAATGAGGTGAAGAGTGACTGTGGAAATGCAATAGGAGGGAGAACTTTGACACAGTTGTTGAATGGTATCAAGGAAGGCATGGAGGCAGTGAGTGCCGAAAAGTAATTACTCGCAGAGAATTTATGGCTAGTTGGGAATTTATAAGAAAATTAACTGGGAGAGTGAGGAGTGTAAATGTGGTTATTATCCATTGAACTAAAATGTTTTCAAATCAAGGTTCCAGTCATATAGGACTCTAGGACAGGTATTTTTCCACCGACTGAGCCTATATTTTTCCATTCTTAAATTAAATTCCAGAATAATTGACAGTCATAAAGAACACGAGAGAAACCATCATTAAAAATTAAGTACATTGAATACTTTGCTTTGCTAAGAAGTTCAGACAGACATTCGTTCATATATTTATTTTCTGAACTGTTTAATTTTATTCGGGTCTCAGGGAGGCTGGAGCTCGCTTGACATATCAGATAACACTAAGCGAAGGAGGGGTACACCCTGAGCAGCCCACCAGTCCACTATAAGGCCAACACACAAACACACACACAAAACCTTACACACTCACAGGCAAGTTGGACCAGCCAATTGGCCTGATGTTCATGTCTTTAGAATTTGGGCAGGAACCGGAGTACCCGGAGGAAACCCATACAAGCACTGGGAGAGCATGCAAACTCCACACAGAACCAATCTCGTTAAGCCCGGGACTCAAACCCAGGACCGTCTTGCTGTGAGGCAGATATATTAACCACTCCACCAGAGTGCCACCATCAGACAGACATGAAGAACTTTTAACATGATCTTAAACATAAATAAAAATAAAGCATAAATAAACACAGAAATGGTTGCAGGAGTTTTGCAGTAAGTTTTAACTCCTAGTTAAAATTTGTGGGCTGAATTGAAGAGAGTGTTATGTTCTAAATATATAGTAGGAGTGGACCAACATCCTGCTACAAGATCACTCCAATGTCCACAGGAATTACTTATTAATCAAAATAACATAATAACAAAGCTTCTCTAACTGACAGTGTTCTATCGTACTGGCCAGTAAAAAGGAGAAAGCGTAACAGATGGGTCATGTTTTCCATTTGTTCTTCCCAGGCTTTAGACATTGAGGTCAGATGAGTGACAGTTGGCATAGTACTTGGCAGTTAAATAGAGGTTACTCCTACAGCCTACAAAGGCCTAAAGCAACTTAGGCAATTATATTTGATCCAATTCCCATGAAGCCGGGGAATATAACAGATACTATTAGAGAGGACACATTCCCTTAAACATCTGACTAATGCTTTGGCTACCATCATGCTTGTAAAAATTCAGACTTTTCCTTATATCTGTCTTCTTTTTACAGGAGGACATGTAAACCCAGCCGTCTCTCTGGCCATGGTCGTCTTAGGGAAGCTTCCCATTAAAAAATTCCCAGTGTACATGATTGCACAGTTCATTGGGGCTTTTGTAGGCTCGTGTATTATCTTCGGGCTGTACTATGGTGAGTAAGTATTTCACACCACAAACAAAAGGGATTATCTGGTCCCAAGGATCAGGTTAATGTTTTCATTAGCCTTGCAAGAGAACAATTAGCTATTGAGCAGTGTAGAATGTTGAGTGATGCAGTCATAGAGTTCATGCTCAAATCCAGCTAAAAATCCTAAAAAAAAACTAAAAAAAAAACATATTTTTGCTATAAGGCACACCCAAAAGCCTTCAATTTTCTCAAAAGCCGACGGCGCACCTTATAATCAGGTGCGCCTTATATATGGATCAATATTGATTAATCATGGCTACTGTCGTCAGGGTGTTAAGGTGGATGCTAAATTCCACCAGGCTCGGCTGGTTTGGGATCCATTTGCGAGAGCAAGCAGACAGTGATGGGTGAAAACAAAAACATACCTTTATTGATATTACAGATACTCCAAAAAACACTGACTGAAATCCAGACGAACAAAAAGTCTCCGTGGCACAACCAGACACGGTAATTATGAAGAGCTAGGACGTAACTTTACCGACATTCAGCAGGCTGACAGGCATACCAAACTCAACGCAAACAGTCTCTTATCCGTGAAAGTATACGCACAGTATAGTCCGTGACAGAACTCAAGCACACAAAGTCTTCTTTCCATGACAGTACATGCACGAATCAAGCAGTCGTGTGCTAATTAGCCACAGTTTATACAGCCAGTTTAACACAGCAAATGTGGGGGGTTGGGCATGCCACTCAGCTTTGTTGACATTCCCTTTAGCACAGCTCCATCTAGTGGATGCATAACGCAACCCCAACCACTACTGTATTCATTGAAGGTGCGCCTTATACTCCGGTGCACCTTATAATGTGGTGCGCCCTATACATGAAAACAGTTTTCAAATGGGCCATTCACTGAGGGTGCGCCTTATACTCCGGTGCGCCTTTTAGTGCGGAAAATACGGTAGAATACGGGTTTTCTCCGGTTTCCTCCCACAGTTCAAAGATATGCACGTTTGGTTAATTGGCAGTTTAAAATTTTCACCTAAGTGTGAGTGTGAGAACCAGGGGTTGTGTGTGTGTGTGTGTGTGTGTGTGTGTGTGTGTGTGTGTGTGTGTGTGTGTGTGTGTGCTGTCCTGAAATGGTCTGGTGAGCGGTTCAGGGTGTACTCCGCCTTCGCCCAGTTACACGTGAGATGGGACTCTAGTAGGAGTAAGAACTTTGGCAGTAAGCGAGGGATGAGTGGGGAAAAAATGATGAACATTTAATTTGAGCTAATAGAAAGCATTTCATCTCTACAGATGCCTTCATGGACTACGCCAGTGGAAAGTTGCTGGTCACGGGTGAAAATGCCACGGCGCAGATTTTTGCTAGCTATCCAGCAAAGCATCTCTCAGCCGTCAATGGCTTTTTTGATCAGGTGAGTTACGTCATCGTTTGATTTTCATCCATTCATCATTTTCTGAACCGCGTAATCCTGATTATGGTCGCGGGGAGGTTGGCGCCCATCTCAGTCGACTCTGGGCGAGGTCGGGGTACACCGTGGACAGCTTACCAGGCCATCGTAGGGCCTCTCTATTGATTATTATACCATATAATGTCACTAGTTATGTAGAGATAGTTACACTTATTCATATTCAAGATATATTTTGGATTGAATTTCTGAGCGCTTTGTTTTGTTTACTGCCTGTACTCCTACAGATGTTGAAGAGTGATGTCGAACTACTTCATAGTACTGATCAATGACATTTCTTTAACCAAACCTTTCTGAAGTTAAACAGCATCATTTACCATTATGTGTTTGAACCCTCATGTTCATAGTTGCAGAAGAGTCCAGGATAAAACATTGCACCATGGTGGTAATAATAGAAAGAGAATAGATTATAACTAGCAAATGCTACACAATAAAATACTGAAGCATAACGAACAACTAACCTGAACAGATCCATCACTAATGCTCAAGAAAATAAATGAGGAAAGACTTTCAGGAGACAGGCTAATAACATCGGGAGTCTAATTTAATCATTCATTTGCGATACTTTATGCCACAGGTGTCAAAGTCACGGCCAGTGGGTCTACATCTCTCATCTCGTTGAGATAGGCTCCAATCTCGTTGTGACCCAAATAGGATTGAGTGGTTTAACAAATTAATTAATTAATGAATAAAAATGACCTTGTGTCAGAAATTATTATCATTGTTATTATTATTTTTATTTATTTATTTATTGAAAAATCTACATCTCGTTTTCAAAGGACAAAATCTTTATCAGCCCGCTGAGTATTTTAAACACACCTAATATTAATGTCTTACAGTCAATAACTTTTTAACTAATTAACTAATAATTTTTAAGTCTTTCATCTCAATTTGAACTGTTTTACCATGTAAGTGTACCTGTAATGATGTTAGTAATCAGTTATTAGTAGTGGGGCCGGTGCTGTAGTGGTTATGGTGCTGGGCTCATGATCAGGAGGTCATGGGTTTGAATCCCAGTGAGAGACCACCCCCCCCCCCCTGTACTAAGACCCCTGGACAAGGTCTTAACCCTTCACCGCGTGTGCCTTTATTCACCCAGCAGTATAAATGGGCACCAATAAAAAACACTGGGAAGGTAACCTGCAATGGACCAGCGTCCCATCCAGGAGGAGTCGAACTCCTAGTTACTTCATGCTACAGAAACTGGGGATAAGTACCGGCTCATCACTGCGCTTGGGTGTAAAAGCCCAACAGACTTTATCTATTATCTCATTACGATAATAAAGCCAGCAGTGTAGTTCCATGGCTGCCTTTTCTGTATTCATTTGTTTGGTCTGTTCCAAAAACATAACAGGGCATGCTTTAATAGGAAAATAATTAACAATGTTCCATTAACAGCACTTCCTGAGGTTTACATCAGCGCCGCCTCTTTCCCTCTTTTACAACAGCAATCTGTCAATAATTACATTTCTGTTTATTAAAAACTTAACGCCACTACATACTTTTTATTTGTAAACCTAATAAAGCAAAAAAAAAAACCTCTAGCTTCCTATGTCGTCAAGAAACTGTAAAGCACTCTATCCTGAACACTTTCCCATTTCCGAGAACTTACATCTGACAAAGTGTTAGCACTCAACAAGAGACAAAATGCAAATTAAAAATCTATTCACATAAAACTTCATTATTTTAACAAACACCTCCATATTTAATGATAATTACTAATATTTATTAACAAAACACACACACACACACACACACACACACACACACACACAATGAAATGTTTACTGCTTCTCGGTGCAGGTGATTGCCACTGCAGCTTTGGTGCTGGGTGTCCTGGCCATAGTGGACAAGAAAAACATTGGCGCCCCAAAAGGAATGGAGCCACTGCTCGTGGGTTTCACCATCCTCGCCATCGCAGTGACCATGGGGTTTAACTGTGGCTATCCTATCAACCCTGCCCGAGACCTGGGGCCGCGGATCTTTACTGCTATGGCAGGCTGGGGGGTGGAGGTGTTCAGGTAGAGCAAACACACTCACACAGTTCTGCTTGACTTCTCACCTGAACATGACCTTATCCCAGTCCTTATGTCAGAGCTCTTATTAAACTTCAGTGTATAGCTATGACCTTCGAGCGATATTAACCACTGACGAAACATTCGTGAACCAAACAAATGCAAACCAGTTTATATGAAACCAAATCTGTTGTCGAGGTTAATGATGTGGGGAAGAAATGCGGGGAGGCTGGCGTCCATCTCAGCCGACTCTGGGTGAGGGCAGAATACACCCTGGACAGTTTGCCAGGTCATCGCAGATCCATAATCATTTCTTTTTAATAATGAGATAATGGAGGTTGGCTAAGTGGTGCTATCTTAGCTTGGTCCAATTTACCTTGGAACATTTACGATTTAGAAAATAGCCTAAAACAAACACTTACTGACCACTTTATTAACGTTTTATTAATGTGATGTCAAACAGCCTTGATTCTTTATGGCATGGCTTCCGCTCGGTGTCTTAAACATTCCTTTGTAATTTTGGTCCTTGTAGATGTGATTCCACCATGTAATTGCTGGAGGTTTTCATTCTGCAGATGTTCTCTTTCACCACATCCCAAAGGTGTTGTACTGTTTCAGACCTAATAACCTGGAATGCCACTGAAGAGAACTGAACTCACTGTCATGTTCATGAGACCAATCCGAGATGACTTTTGCTCTATGACATGGTGTATTATTATGTTTGAAGAAGCCATTAGTAGATAAGTAACTTGTGGTCATGAATGAATGCACATGGTTAGCAACAACACTCAGGTAGGTTTTGACCTTCATGCAATGATTGATTGGTATTAATGGGCCAAGAAAACATTCTCCAGACCATTATACCAAATCCACCAACCTGGACTGTTGGCACAACTTATATGAGTTTTGGTGAGCCTGAACACACTGCAGCCTTAATGTTGTGTCCTTGCCTTACAAAACTGGAAAGCAACATGATCTGCTGTCGTAAGGCGTGACGTGTTGTACGTTTTCACCATGAATACAGTCTGTTGTGCTTTTACACCGGAGTCGAGGCTCATCAGGCTGGTGCTTATCCCCGGTTTCCACAGCATGAAGCGACTCGGAGTTCAGCTCCACCTGGATGGGACGCTAGTCCATCACAGGTTACCTTCCCAGTATTTTATTTTTTTACTGGTACCCATTTATACTGCTGGGTGGACAGCGGCACACTTGTGGGTCAGACCTTGCCCAGGGTTCTTAGCACAGTGGGGCTCAAACAGGGTTGTGAAACCATGACTTCCTCATCACCTTAACCCACTATGCCTCCGGTCCCACGAACATAAACGTACATAAAGTTTATTTGAGCTACTGTAGTCTTTTCTGTCGGTTTAAACCATTCTCAGAACAGATGCTCACTGGATGCTTTCCTTATTGCACCAATCTGAGTCGACCAGAGGAACTGTTGTGTGTAAAAATCCCAGGAAATAATTCATATCGTTGAATGATTTGACAAACTGCTTAATTCTCTTCAGGTCGAGAGGGATCTGAAGCCTATCATAGCCAACACTTTTTGAAGGCAGGGTATACATCTTGAATTGCCTAGGAGTGTCATGAGCAGGTGGCCGGCGAGACGCGCCGTGACCCCAAGGGGGGTGCGGTGTGATGCCAGGGGCGCGTGTGACCCTGGGGAACATGTTTTTTTTTTGCCATACTGTACTAGAATTAAGTGTAATTGCACCTCCACTACAGTAGATGGCAGTGGCGCTCTCGTCGCACTATGGTGTTGGGGATTTCTGCAGTGAGCAAGCGATATGAAGTGAAAAGTGAAAGAATGTTAAAGTCTTTCTTTGTTGTAAGTTGAACTATATTTCTTTTTTTGTTGTTTTTAATGTTAATAAGGATACATTGTTATGCAGAGGTGTGCTCATAATAATTTTATAGACAAATAATACTATTTATAGTCACGCGTGCGGGGGGGGGTGCGCCATTTTTTCTTCTTCCTTATGGGGCGTCACCGAAAATAATTGAGAAACACTGCGTTACTTATACATATACAAACAACTTACGAACAAATTCCCCTAACGGCTGTTTGGAACGTAACTCGTTCGTAAGCTGGGGAGCATCTGTGTATGATTCTACGATTCTAGATGAAAAGGGCATGCAATTCATATGTCTATGAAATGTCAGCTGTACAATGTCACAGCGCATTGCACAACAGATCTAGGAAATGCACCTGACACTAAGACTTACCAACCGATCCAATTCCCACCAATATACCAGGGATGTCTCCCTATTACATGACCACCACCAACATTTTTTTTTGTCGTGGACCTACTGTATACCTGCGGTACAGTGTATCTAACAGGGGCTTTTGTGCAGCTATTCTAGCTTCTGGATGGTCCTCCAGTGGAGTAGAAACGTGTATTCTAACTCTGGTGAATTGGGTATTCTATCTTGTCAACATGAGAGAAGAAAGAGCAGTTTAAAGATTCCTTGAATCTGCAGCCGGCACGCCATTTCTGTTCCTCTGATACTGTCGGTTCATTTTTCAACACTGTCTCTGGGAAACTGGGAACACCTAAAACTAGCACAAGAGGAGTAACTCATGTGTGACTCGCTGCATGTGCTGTATTGCTAGTGATCTCTTCTTCATTCCTTCTGCCATTTCCTCTCACACAGTGATGGTTTTCTACTCTTCTGAACATCCCCCATCTGGACACAGTGTGAATTTATGTAAAGATAAACAACCATGGTCCCGTATCATCAGTAACCCTATATAACATTGCTTTTATTTAGAAATAGAAAGTAAAATTGGTTTACATTCATATTGGCAAGTTGCCAAAAAGGGTACAAATACTTGTGCGTTCAGCAGAGGGCACTCTTAACTAAATGTCGACTTTATTCTGCACCACTTTAGTTTAGAGTGCACTGCTCGACTACATGATCATGCCACATAATCAGAGCCCTTGCATTGGGGGGAGGCAGACTATTCAATTGCTGAGAGTCCTAAATTGGGAGGGGAGCCCAAATAGACAGCTGATAAAGCTACACAACAGTGACGCCAGGTCTGGCCCCAGGATCTCTTCCACATGTAAGCATATCATCTAAACAGGGTTTCCATTCATTTGTTGTCAGAGATAAAGAGCTTGTAGAGGACCGTGCCGACAGGCGTCAGTAAACCGATGTGATGTGGCTGAACAGCGTGTGTAGCAAAGCAAATAAACAAAAATATAACATGTGTGGACTCTTCCGGATGCGCTGGCAAGGGGTGGAGGAGTAAAAATAAAGATATAGTGATGAATGACAGACATATGTGACAACAAGCTACACTGACATGTTGCGATGGTGAATTAGGTTGTCAGGTTGATGTTATTGCTAGCAACAGCAGTAGACCAGTATAGTAGCTACTCTGTGCAATTTGTTGATGCACAAATAGTAAAGTCTGAAAGAAGAACTTTTCAACTGATAGCTTAATGACTGTCACAGCCCATCTCCAATATAGCAGGTGTTGTGAGGAGTTCCTGGTACACAGTGATCAATACGTATTAAAACTGGTCCAAAGAAGGACAACCAGCGTCAAGGTCATGGGTGCCTCAGAACAAGCCACAGAACAGTCAAAATACCCATGCTGACTATTGTCAACCACTAAACTATCCTACAATCGTTATGTGAGCATCAGAAGAAAGAAGGCAAGCCGACGGAGGCAGAATGATGCTCCTTGAGATGTTCCTCTGGGAAACGTTGGGTCCTGACATTCATGAGACTGTTACTGTAACATGTACCGCTTACTAATACATCTCTTTATGGCAGCGGTATTTGTTAACAACAGTGGCCTCTTTCAACAGGATAATGTCCCCTTCCATACCGCAAAAATTGTTCAGGAATGGTTTGAGGAACATTATAAAGAGCTTAAGGTGCTGACTTGGCCTCCAAAATCCCCAGATTTGAATTTGAGCACGCATCTGTGGGATGTGCTGGACAAACAACTCCAATCCCAGGAAGCCAAACCTGTCAACTTACAGGAAGGAACTAAATGATCTGCTGCTAACATTTGGGTGCCAGATACCACAACACACCTTCAAAAGTCTTGTGAAGTCCATGCCCGATGGATCAGAACTGTTTTAATGGCACAAGGGGAGAACTGTAACATCATTGGCACTGGCCACATCACATCATACTGTCCTGACTCATTTTTGTATAACAACACTGCCCTTTAGAAACTCTGCATTTCCTGAGCTGAACATAAGTGTCTTAATTGCCGGTTTATTATTTTACACCCATCTTAAAATCACAGCGTTTTGTTCTTTAAAAGTATAAATGTATGTTTTAATTGGACTGCGAGGTGACACACCACCAAAGTAACACTGCATAAATGTCAAAACATTAATCAATGGGGTGCAGGACAAGAGGAAATCTAAAGGCTGTTAAAAATCCTACAAACCCGTGAGTCTGGCTGTTCACCACAAATTTTAGCCAGTGTGTTTTCCAAAGTGATGCGAGTTGATATGTTGTGCTGTGTGTTCAGAGCTGGAGACTCCTGGTGGTGGATTCCAGTTGTTGGGCCGATGGTAGGAGGCGTTTTGGGAGGGATGATCTATTACCTGCTGATCGAACTGCATCACGTAGAGCCAGAGAAAACGCAAGAGGACAAGAATAATGTTAAGGATAAGTATGAAATAATCAACATGAGTTAGACAGATGTGAAGTGGGACTCTTCTTCTGTAACATACAATCAGGTTGTTCTTTTTTTTCTCAATTTTTTGGTCAGAAAGCACACATTCAGGTTGATGCTCACATTACATTATAAATCCCATAAATAATCTAGTGAGACATTATCCAAGAAGCAGCCATCTACTAAGTATGAAGTGAATTCCAATAAAACATTACTACATTCCTGCTAATCAATAACTTATATTTAACAGCTCTTCCCAAGAACTTGAGTTGTATATGATCCGACATATTCTACCAACACGTAACACATCTGTAATTTTATTCAAATTCATGAAAATCTAAAAAAAAAAAAAAAAGCACACATTCTTTAAATGTAATACTTAACAGATGAGCTGATTTGTCTTTCAAGCTGTTCAGCTTCAAGTCCTCACAGCCACACTTCCGCTGATCACAGACCCTTATGATGGCCTCTCTCCTTGGTCACTGGCACCAGGCTGGTCTTAGCTGTTAGCTTAGCACGAGTTGCAACCTTGATCTATTTTTTCTATAACATAGTTATAAAGAGTATATGAGGTGATAACCTAGTGGTAGTTTAGCCAATGAGAACAGTGAGTATTGATAGAATATGTAACAATATTTTGTTGAAGGCGAGGCGCCTATTCCCTAATAATGAAAGGCCGATGGGGACCATTCAGTGATCTCCACTGAGCATGAGTGAGACGACAGAGTGTTTTAGTATACATTACATGGAAACAAATCAAACTTGAAATAAAATTTGAGTCTATTAAAAATGCAAAATAAAAAGTAATATATATATATATATATATATACATACACACACACACATATATA
>JAQNCB010000014.1:12809691-12820462 GCA_030068295.1 Euristhmus nudiceps
GGGGAGCCACTACCATGGATTTACACACACACACACACACACACACACACACACACACACACACACACACACACACACATATATATTGTACAGAAGCTACCGATCATTCACCATCCAGACAGATTTGCAGAGTATGCGGTTTGCTACTTTGAGGATGAAAATGAAAAAGAAGAACATGAAGGAACTTGTGAATTTTCCCCATGATGTAGCAAAATGAAATGGAGACTGAAAGACGGCTATAGCTTTCCAACCATCACGTAATTCGAATGCCGAATGATATTAAAGGGTGAAGGGAAACACAGGCAGGGTTATTAAAAGTGCTTTATGTAGAATTTAGGGGAATAATTAGGATAAATTGAATATTGCATCCATAACTACATTTTCATAGTGTGTAATTATCGGGAAATACGAATCGTAATGTTTTCGTTAGCTTCAAATGAGACCTTTATATCTATATAAGGAGTGGGTCTTCTTCCACAGGGTTGCCATGTTAGGCCAGAATGTTTCTACAAGAGCCCAGAATGGACAATCTTCTAAAGAGCTTTATTTATTACTTATAATATTTATAATTATTAATATAGCTTTATTACACTTGATTTTTGAAAGTGTCAGGGGGAATCCAGAACAAAGAAATAAAATCAAAGAAGTTTGGAAGTACACTACGTGTATCTGACAGCCACTGTATGTTTGAATACATGCTTAAAAGTAAAAAGATTAAGGTAAAAGAGAGGTGAAGGGGGTGTAAGGAAGGGGATTTTGGTTAGAGTAGCTTTAATCAACACCTGAATGCTAATTCCAGAAAATGAAAACTTTTAAATGATTGACAGGTAATCTAACAGTTGAAATAAATCACTGGATATGTGTTTGATTTTAAATAAAACTTGAAGTAGCTGATGCTTTTAAACTCTTTCAGGCCACAAACTTACCCAGTGATGTTCTAATGAATGTTAATGATGAGTCACTTTAAAACAATACTCCAGTGAATTCAACTGTCTCATTTAGAAAACTAATTTAGTTTCAGATCCATTGTTTCTGTTTCTTTCATCCTTTCCTCACATCCTTAGAGGGAGAAGCTCCAAGGCGAGGAAGAGGAGCAGGGAAAGGAAACAAGGAAGTGTCATTAAAAAACGAGCAGCGCCCCGCGAGTCTGTGCGAGAGTTGCTCTTAGAAACCAGCTGAAAATGGTCGCTTCTGGTACAGCTGCTGTATAAACTCATCTGCAAACCTATTTAATATGCTACATTTAATGTGTAAGCACTCAGAAAGACAAATAGAGAGATGTAAACAAACTTGGATAAGAAAAGATCTCTGAAATGGTTCTTAATGAATTCTTTAACACTTAACTGATAAATAAGTGGCGTGTTGCCAAGATATTTATTGTATTATACAATGTTGTTTAACATATTGAGACATTCATATTAGGAAATAGAAGCGTCTCATATTCCTCTTTTGATCTCATACACAAATGTCCCAAGAGCAGAGCAAAAACATATTCATTAAGTGGCTCTGCTGCTCCAATAGTTTTGGAGGGAACTATATATAATTTTTGTACTGCCTTAAAAGCTGAGCTTTAATACACTATTTCACCAAACACGCAAACTTCAATCAACTACAACTGTGCTAAAGCAGGATCCATGTAAACTGTGAATAGCTCAGGCTGTGCACAAATAACACAAGAAAGTGCCTTGTCTTGACACGGTTCTTCAAAGACATTCAGCTCAGCAGCACGCTGCCACAACCTCATTAGCTCTGGAGAGTCTCTGAGAGTTTGTGTTTAAAAAAATTAAAAAATGAGATGAAGATATAAAAGGAGCACAGTTACACATGCACCAAAGTAATGGTTTACGATCCAGAAACTTCTGTTACAGATTCTGATTAAGAATCCTATAAAAATGTTGCTTCGCAGTCAGAGGAAGAGTTTAAAAAGCTTACAACAAGAGCGCTTGGAGAACGCCTCTGCCAAGCTGAACACCCCCCAGAAATTACACAGCACCTCCGACTAGACCTGCTGTAATATCATACTTCCAAAAAACAAACCAAAAAAAAAAATCATACTATCCAATAATATTAAACAATCCTTTAAAAACGTCCTTGATCCGGAAACCCCTCCTGATCATTCCCAGAATTACATGGAGGCTTCCATTTCCTAAGCCTCACCTTTGGTACAAATTCCATACATGCATGACTGTTTGCCCAAAGATCGCAAGTTCAAATCCAGGTTAGTACCACAGCCGTCCATGACTGAGTGTCCATGGGAGCTAATTGGCTGAGCTCTCACGGGAGGGAGGGATGGCATACGTTCATTTCCCTGTGATCACCAGCCAATCATGGGTGTCTGTGAGATCATTCGTACGAGGTGGCAGATAGCACTTTCCCTCTGAGTGTATTAGACCGCAACAAAATGTGCATGTGCGGCAGTTCGAAAAGAGGTGTGTAGCTAACATTGCATGTCATGGACGGGGCGTGTGCATGCTTTCGCCCCTCCCTGTTTGGTGGTGGTCATGTGATAGGGAAGGCAATACTTGATGGGGGTGGAATCGGATACGACTGAATTAAAGAGAAAATGAGGAAAAATAAATAAATAAGATTTCATCCATGAAACACATATTTTGTATAATCGTACTAACAAACGCACAAGCATCAGCAAAAACATGACTTTGGCCGAGGTTGTAAACATGACATGAATAGTGACAACAGTTCCATTTTAAAGCTTAAACATGACGTTGGCAATAGGACATCAATGTGGATTTATGTTTTGTTGGGCGGTGGCACTTCATGACACATGCGGTCCATTTGAGGAACACCACAGTTTAAACAAATGAGTCCCTTGTTCCTGCTGATGATCCATATGGACCTTACTATAACATACACTCAGAAATTATGAAGATGACTTTACTGCTGATTATATAAACTCTTTAACTAAAATGATTTAGGACTGCAATCACCATTACAGTTAAAAGATAAAAAACCTGACTTTATATTAAACGATAGTGAAAATTCTGCTACACGGTTTGTATTTTATCTGGTTTCACCCAAATGAGGATGGGTTTCCCTTTTGACTCTGGTACCTCTCAACTTTTCTTCCTCAAGTCATCTGAGGGAATTTTTTCCTTGCCACCGTCACCACAGGCTTGCTCAATAAGGAAGACTGAGACTACAGAAGAAAAAGTTTGGGAGTACTTTGGGGCCTATAGTGAGATCGAATCCATGGCCCTTCCCACGGATCCAAAACTAAGCTAAAAGGTTCGTCTTTATTAGGTACAAAAAAAGTTAAAAAGTCATCACAAGTTTTCATTCTTTACTAAATTTCTTTCACTATGTAAAGCTGCTTTGCAAAAATGTACATTTTAAAAGGTGCTGTAGAAATACAACTGAATTGAACTGAATTGTTTTGAAATGCAAAATATAAACACAAACATCTCCGTCCTGTTTTATTTCAAACATTCTGTTTCTTCAATCAACTTTAAAAAAAAATAAAAATGTTGGCATGTTGACAAGACCGAATGGGGACAATGAAAAAAAATAAATCAATTAAAAAAAAAAAATCAACGAACGCCTATAAAAATATGTTGCTTTCTTGATCAGCTAAATAATTTACCAGTACACAAATGCACAAGACTGGAGACGTAAAGCACCAGCTACAGAACCTGAGGTAAACTCAAGCTTTTGAAAACCGAGGTTGCTGAACTACATCCAGTTCTTTTTAATGCATCCATCAGCTCTCTTACAGCTTGTTTCTTTAGTGCTCCTTTTGATTTGCTGAAATGCTTAACTTTTTGTCCACACTTTCCAGACTGTTGGCGGAACAGCTGTCCTTATCCTCCCTTCTGAATCGGTCACTTGATATATTTGGATCTAAAAACGCTGCCCAGACAATCTACTTCCAAATGGAACAGCCTCAAAGAAAAGAGATGTTGGAGTCTTATTTTCTAAAAAAAAAAAAAATGCTTACAAAGTGTGTTGAATTTACATTGATGGCATTTCACAGGCACACTTATCCAAAGTGACTTGCATTCATTATTTTTTACATCACTGAGCACTTAAGGGTTAAGGGCCTTGTTCAAGGAGCCAACAGTAGTAGCATGGTGGTATTGGGGCTTGAACCATCAAACTTCATATCAGTAAGCCAGAACATTTACCAATGAGCCACCACTGCCCGTATGTCACCTACATCAAATGTATTCAAATAAATTTTTGACATGATTCCAATCAGCATGTCGACTGGATGTTGCACAGAAAAAGAAATGCCAGAGGAACAGATGGTGCTTCAGCCAACAGTAAGAGACACAATTTCTCCACGCTGGCAGCAAAGCACCATGGCGCAGCAAAGCAGCCGGAAGTCATTCATTTTCAATTGTTTATAGTGACGTGACAATTGGCAAACACAAGGTGCTGCGATTCTTCCCAAGCCGTCCCTCCTGAACTAGGCACTGTTATGCATTGTTTTGTTACACGCAGTGATGCTACGCAACATGATGCTACTACACCCTGTGGTTTGATGTACAAAAGTAGGACGACACTGCTGTTTCCACCACAAATAACTGGCAGCAATTGTTCAGAGAAGACATGGTGTACATTTTACGCTGACTCTAGCAATAATTAATGTACTGCATTGTATACAGAAAGATTCTCTTCAGATGTTTTGGGGTTTCTCATCGCTCTGGAACAGGGTAAATCTGGACTCATCAGACCATATGACATTTTTCCATTGCTCCACTGTCTATTCTTTATGCTGTCTAGCAAACCTAAACCTTTCATTCTGATCATTCTCACTAACAAGTGGTTTTCTTTATAGCCGTACAGCTATTCCGTTTCAATCCTGTGACTTCTTGTTGCATTGCGTGCGTTCGTGCGCGTGTGTGTGTGTGTGTGTGTGTGTGTCTGTGTGTCTGTGTATGTGTGTAAATGCTCTTACTTTCACTATTAATCACAGCCTTGAGCTGTACCGCCCACACCCCCCCCCCCCCCCACCCCAATCTGATGTCATCAAGTATTTGATTCAGTTCCGATAACATTTGCTTAAGACTTTGTTTCCAATCACATTTCCTTATTAAGGACCTTTTGATTTTTCTCTTTGCTTGATGCAGGCCAATGAATTTGAGGCAGAAGGTAGGGTTGATTCTGGGTAGGCCAGTGACACCTAGTAGTCCATCATTCATAACAGCAGCAGTAACTGAATCCCAAATAAACCGTCCAGATGATGGAGAATACAGCAGTAAAGAGGATGATTTATAACAGAAATAAATAAACGAGAGTATAACATGAGGCGAAAGACTTTTTTTTTACTGTCACATAATATACGTGGGAGCTGTGGTGGCCAGGTGGTTAGTTGCTGGCATAGCCGTGAGCGTGTTTCTACCCTGCGATGGCCTAGCAAGCTGTTCAGGGTGTACTCTACCCTCGCCCAGAGTTGGCCGAGATGGGCGCCACCCTCCCTGTGACCCTATAGGATTAAGCGGTTCAGAAAGTGAATGAATGGATATCAGCTACAAAATGCTACCAATAACTCAAAATGAACAATTTCTGACTTAATACCCATCGTGCTGTGATGAGTCACACATATCATCATGTCACACAGCCTTAGGCCAAAAAAAAAATTCCTTTGTTTCCGGTCACCCGACCGACTCCCTTTTATTTGAGCCTACTGTACAGTTTTTTTCATGTGTTTTTGTAACCTAGTGGTTATTAAATAACAGACTGTTGTTCAGTGTCAATAGGTACACTGTCTCTTTAAGAAACTCAGCGGGGAGAGTTCACTTTAGTGGTGCTGAGAGAGAGAGAAGGAGGGGATGGGTGGGGCGGAGCACAGAGCGGGGGAGTGTTTGGGGCTTCATCTCCGCTTCTGTGATCGCCTTTGGGGGAAAAAAAACAAAAATATAAAAAGTTTTACCGACCTACCGATCCAAAATTATTCTGCAATGTTACCAAAAACAAAGGTATTTTTTTGGCCTTATTTTATTGTATCCACTGCCAAGCAGAGGGGCCACTATGTTTTCTGGCCTTGTCCACATCCGCCACCAGCACCGCTGCAGACACTTTCTGTTAGCACCCTAGCAGTGCCTGCTGTTTACAAATTTATTTTATACTGATGTTGAATGGTCCCTACGGCACGCCCTACCAGTCTATCGAAACTGGCTCACCTTGGCCAATTTTTCAAGGTCAGGGGTCAATTAATCAAAAATACCCATTAACGCTCTCGAAGCTGGAGTTGACCACATGGGAGATACACCTAGTGTTCTGAGATACGAACACATTTCTAGTTATTTTTCAAAGTCAGTGTATTTCATAAAGGTACCAATGTAACCAATGTTTTTATCCAGGGGTCCCCAACCTTTTTTGCACCAGGGACCAGTTTTATGTATGAAAATGTTTCCGCGGACTGGTTAGACTCATTTTTTTCAAGAGCTAGCTTGTGGTTAGCTTAAAATTACAATTGCGGTTAGCTAATGTGTGAAATGATGTAACAGAGTCAAGTGCGGCAGTAAGGCGAAGGTGGAAACAGACGATTTTCAAAATAAAATCCGGAAGCTCTAATAAAAAAACTATAATTTGTACCATGAAATATTTTGTTTGCGGACCGGTATCAAATGGTCAACGGACTGGTACCGGTCCAAGGACCGGTGATTGGGGACCCCTGTTTTAAACAATACATTCTGGCATGTATCTCTCTTCAGCCCAGAATGTTCAGGAGGCCCTGGTCGAGATGATCACTCTTAATATCCAATCTTCAATCTGATGCAAACTCATCTTTATCACTGCTGTCGCCTGAATTAAATAAGGCATCATTTATCACTTTCTCCAGAGTGAAACAAATGCTTTAACTGTGACTGGCTTTTTAAACATCCTTAAAGCTGAATAAAAGGTATCAGTGTGGATTAGTAAACTTCCTTACTGTGACAAGTGTTGAGAAATATCTGAGGTGAAGAGATTTACAAGATGAGCAGAAAAGAGGGACATAAAGATGGGAAGGAAAGACGGAGACAGAGTGGGATGTAAGCGAAAAGAGTAAAAGATGCAGTGAGAGGACAGAGAGTGAGAGATGGATGATGCTAAAGGCAGCGCTGTGGACTCTCCACCTGTGTGACTGCGATAAACGCCTCGACTCGGGGGTGGGGGGGTGGAGGCTGGAATAGAAGGAAAGAGGGAAATGGAGAAACAGAGAGAGAGAGAGAGAGGGGTAGAGAGTGAGAGAGAGAAAGGCAGAGAGAGAGAGAGAGAGAGAGAGAGAGAAAGAGAGATACATATAGAGAAAGAGGTAGAGAGAGAGAGGTAGAGAGAGGTAGAGAGGTAGAGAGAGAGAGAGAGAGAGAGAGAGATAGAGAGAGCATGAATAAAGTAGGCTATCCTATCCATCCCAGTGCATTCCTTTAATTTTAAACACCTCTCTCTCCCTTTCTGCACAACGAGCACTAAAGTCTATATGGATTTTATCTGTTGTGCTTGATTTGTGCCAAAAATATAACTAAAATGGACATTATTATATTCCACACCATTTTCAGAGATTTGCCTCTGAGAAATTAAGATTCATAACACACCATACAGTAATACTGAAAAGTTATTGAAAGTGAGGATTTAGACCACGTCACTGATATCAGATTCCTGCAACACACTCAAAAATATACGTACAGAAGGAGTCCATTTCTGTCACAAGAGGCTCGCTCACTCGCTCGCTTACTATAATCTGACTACTCGACTCACAGGGAAGGCTGGAGCCTACCTCAGCCTACACTGATCGAAGGTGGTGTACACCCTAGATGGCTTGCCAGACCATTAAAGGGCAAAACACACCCATTCATACTCACATGCACACCTAGGAGCAATTTGAGACAGCCAATTAGACCAATGTACATGTTGTAGGACGACGGGAGGAAACCGGAGTACCCGACAGAAACCTATGCAAGTACATGGAAAACTTGTAGTCTAGACACAAAAACCCCAGAGCCCAGGACTCGGACCCTTCCTGCATTTAGGGGGACATGTAACCATAAGAATGAAGTCACAACATTCATTCATTTTCTGAACCGTTTATTACTAATTAGGGTCACGAGGAGGCTGGCACTCATCTCAGCTGACTCTGGGCAAGGGCAGAGTACACCCTGGACAGTGCATCAGGCCATCGCAGGGCAGAAACACACTGACGGCTATGCAGCTACCCTTGACGAAAGTCAGCATTGGTTCTTTTACATCCCTCTCACCACAGACAGTGAGAGACACGGCCGGCCTTTGGTAACCCAGTTAGCTGCACTGGGGTGACAGCAGTGACAACCATTGACAGTGGGGCTTGAACCGCCAACCCTGGGATCAGTAATCCAGCACCTTACCACCAGGCCACCACTGCCTGAAGTCATTACTTCAGACTACAAAAATATTCCACGATATTATAAGTAAAAAGTCTAAACCGTGAATAAAAATAAAGAAAGTTTGTGTGTTATTTTAAAAATAAAGAAATACTTCATCTTCTGGTGAATCATAAAGAGATCATTATTTAAAAAACAAGTTTGAAATGATGGTACAAGAAATTTATGCTAAGTTTATGTAGAAGAATGAACCAGACCAAGGCGGCACAATGGTGAGGTGGTTACCGCTGTCATTTCACAGAAAGAAGGTTCAGGGTTAGAAACTGGTGGCCAACTGGAGCCTTTTTCTGTGCAGTTGGTATCCATGTTGTGCGAGGACCGTATTATAAAGGATGGATGGATGGGAGAAAAACCCACAATCTAGAAAGAAACTGATTTTTGTTAAAAAAGAAATTGCAGGCTATTGATGGTTCCATCAACTCTTCAGACTCGACTATTCAGACGAGAGCTTAGGCGCAACACAGAGCCAGATAAGCAGTGGATAATGAATGGATGGGTGGGAGGGTTTATAAAGTATGTATGTTTAAACATAACGTTTCTCTCCACCTGCTGAAATACACACTTCAGCTTCTATATAATCAGTACATTCCTACACACAGATGATACACAATTTCCCTTCCAGATCAGGAATACACGGCCACTCAATAACCTTGATGAATCTGAGCTAAATATGAACGCTCACGGGTCAACACTTAGTGAGAATATTCCCACTTTTACTAGAAAAGGATCATGAATATGGCGGAGTTGTTTCCATTACTGCAATTTATAAAGCTGACTATCAACTATAACTTATAACAGTACAATAGTCACCATTTTCAGCCAAGTGAAGTAGGTTTCCAGGCAACTGTACAGGCAGGACTTATACACTTTCAGTAATATTACAAAACACCAATGGCTTCCAATAAAAATAAATTATACAGAGATCTCATTTTTCTATTAGGCTGGATAAAAACATTGTCTCTAATCAGAGCCCATAACCAGACATTATAATTATTATTATTATTTTGAAAACCCTTGGAAAATACCTCAGACAAGGTAAAAACAACACAGAGATTCCGTGTTGGATTTTGGAACGGCAGGGCTACTGTTCTAGTCGTTCAGAGTTTCAGAGTTTAATACATGCTAAATGTAAATGTACAGACGCTACCCTACTTACGATCAGTCATTTTATGAACATCCAGACATACGAACAGGGAGCAGAGTGGCTGCAAGTTAGGTTTTGTATTGCGTACCTATTATTCTGTGCACCTATTCTGTGTAGTGCATCACTCTCCTCTGGCCACTCCGTTGTTTGTTACCCAAGTGTTCAAAACTAGTCTCTGACGGTGTTCAGAACTTTCTTGTGTTTAATCGAAAAAATATTTTGTGCATCCCGAATCCAATATGGTTGGTAAAAAGCGAAAAGCTTCTAGTGAAAGTGGAAATGTGAAAAAGCGGCAAATCATTTCATTAGAAACGAAGGTGGCAATGATAAAGAAACTTGATGCTGGTGAGAAGATGGTGAATGTGGCATGGGCATACAACCTGAACCGACGGTCGGTACCATTTACAAGCAAAATGGAGCCGTCAAGAGTGCAGTGGTGATGCAGTCCACCATTATCAGCAAGAAGAGAGGGAAACTCATCGAAGAGATGGAGAAACTTCTGAGCATTTAGCTTGAAAATCAGCAGCTATACAGGACAGTACACAGTACAAACTCATATAGGTTTCTTATGGTAAGTCCACGGGCTTTTACACCCAAGCCTAGAGGATCATCGGCCGGTGCTTATCTCCATTTCTGTAGCATGAAGCGACTAGGAGCTCAACTCCTCCTGAATGGGACGCTGGTCCATCGCAGGTTACCTTCACAGTATTTTTACTGGTACCCATTTATACTGCTGGGTGGACAGAGGCACACTTGTGGTTAAGACCTTGCCCAGGGGTCCTAGCACAGTGGGGCTCTCACCGAGATTCAAACCCACGACCTCCTGATCATGAGCCGAGCACTCTAACCGCTATGCCACCGGCCCCTATAAGTTTCTTATACAAGCTTTAAACATACGTTCCCCTCTAACGAGTAACGACTTACGAACAAACTCATCTAACGAACGGCAATTCGAAATGTATCTCGTTCGTAAGTTGGGTAGCGTCTGCATATCTAAAAGGCTGGTCATCTAGGGGGTATTAGTTACTTTACTTAGATTCAACTTTAAAAGCTTTTGGGCTATTAAGAAAAGGAAACGCCGCATTTATGTTTTGAAAGTCCTGATGAGAAACCGGGAATTTATTTTATCAGGTCTTATATCCACTACAGCTCCGGCATCTCACTGAATTTCCAGATTAAACATATTTACCTAGAAACAAATAAGAGACAGCATTTAAGCCGTCTGGATCATGTGGGGATTAATACTGCGGGGGGGGGGGGGGGGGGGGGG
>JAQNCB010000014.1:13170883-13181856 GCA_030068295.1 Euristhmus nudiceps
CTTTCACTTTCGCTTTTCACCAACCATATTGGATTAGGGATGTACGAACAAAGGAACGATAAAACACAAGACTTCACGGACGACACGACGAAATGAGCAGAGGAGAGTGATGCTGGGTGGAAGGTTTGTTTACGATCGCAGCGCTGGGAGTTGGTATCAGTGGCGGAAAGACGTACTACACAGAAACGGCGCTAAATACAAAATCTGACTTGCAGGCAACTCTGTTCGTATCTCTGAATGTTCGTAAAACAAAAGTTCATAAGTTGGGGAGCGTCTATATATACTTCCTGCATGATGATAATAATGATAAGCTAATACAAGGCAAAAATAATCAAATGTTCATTAAATGAACAAATTAGATACTACTTATGGATCTACACTTCCAGTGGGTAACTAGCCATTCACTGCTCAGGGTTTAACTTTGAAACTTTTGGAAGCAGGAAACATGCAAAAGGGATTACCTAGGCAACCAGAGCTAGCGATGAGCACTTCCTGTGTTTGTTCCCCTTTACAGTGTCTAACAACCAAATCTTTAAAAACAGAATCAGGTGGAAAGGGCAAAGGTTTAGCCTGAAAACCTGCATGCTCAGTATACTGTACTGTCCGCTTTTGTGCAGTCTCCACTGTTCCTGCTGTTCCTAAACTGTGTATGGCAGTTAATGGAGCAGTACCCAGCAGCCTTCGAGTTCACAGAGACGTACCTGACGGTGCTGAGCGACAGCATGTGGGTCCCTGTGTTCAGCACTTTCCTTTTCAACTGCCCAAGAGAACATGCTGAACACAGCAGGGTGAGATGATTATCGGAAACTTGCTTCCATCTTTTTGAGGCACTTGATGGAATGCTTTTTCTGTTCTGTATTTCTATCCTTTTTAATTATTGCTATGGTCACTTTTATGAGAGTAAATTTTGTGATATTGTTCTTGACCTTGCCGGTTTCTTTCCTTTTTTTCCTATGTTCTCTTCTTCTGTCAGGACTTTGCCCTGAGTAAGAGTATATCCTTGGGAAAGGACAAAGTGCTGCAGTTCCCCCCTGTTTGGGACTGGTCACAGCAATTTAGCCTGAAAGATCAGGCCCTCTTTAACAATCCTCTGTATGTGGGCAAGAGCGCCCCTTGTGTGCAGAATGGTACAGTGCGGACTTTCACTCACAAACGCAGTAAGGTAAGAAACATTTGTTAATGACTTTTAGGGGTTTTTTTTTGGTCATTTCATGTAAAAATTCACACGGCTTCTCAGAGTAGTGTAATGTAAACTGAAACAGATTTTCGGGTTTAAAAATGTGTCTATGAACCCTGTTAATATATTAATTTGATTTTAGCTTCTAATACTCTTTCCTGACAGTTTATAGCATGAAAGTAATCAACAGGGATATTATTGTATTAACTGAATCCATATGTGTGTGCGCAAATATACAGCCTGTTGGACTTTTGCACTCGAGCCCAGAGGCTCATCAGGGTCGGTGCCTGTCCCCGGTTTCTGTAGCGCGAAGCGACTAGGAGTTCAACTCCTCCTGGATGGGAGGCTGGTCCATCGCAGGCTACCCTCCCAGTATTTTTACTGGTACCCATTTTTACTGCTGGGTGAACAGAGGCACACTTGTGGTGAAGACCTTGCCCAGGGGTCTTAGCACGGTGGGAGTCTCCCAGAGATTCAAACCCATGACCTCCTGATCAAGAGCCCAGCACTCTAACCACTACACCACCGTCCCCATCAGCAAATATACAGGGTTACCCAATAAAACCGCCCATATTTCAAAGATAAATGCGAAAAAAATTGTTAAAGAAAAATACATTATTATTTGCACGCATGAAACGAACGAATACGAAACGAAATGACGATGTTATTTGCACACACGAATGAAAGTTTTTGTATGGGTCTGAAATTCTCAACCCACCACGAGGTGACTTTTTCCCATCTGGAAAGTTTTGGTTCTGTTTAATACAAAAACATCTTTGAAAGGCTCTTTGTGCGGTGATCACAATGGATGTTTACAAAAAACATGTTTTCCGACAGCGAAAGCAGAGTGTGCTTCCAGCCACGCCACGCCATGTTGGCAACATTGCCACTATGGACAGTTGGGGTTGGGTTACCAACAGACCCTAGCACGACCAGTCCATTAAGTTTTGTCTTTTTTTTTTTTTTTTTACTTTGAAATACAGTTTGTTTGGGTCACCCAGTATATGAATATAGTTTTCCTTACTGTAGTATTGCACCCCCCCCCTCCCCCCCAGTTTCAATCAAACCCTCACAACGCAATACACCGCCATAGCACTGTATGTCAACCAGTATGGTACCAGTCCAGCTGTGGTTCTGCTTCCATTTTATTGATAGTAGCTGTAGAGTGGAGTTGATCAGTTTTGTTAAGTAACCTCAAGGGTCTTGTCAGTAATTCAGACAAAATGTGACTGTGGTAGGCGTACATATGCTAATGGAAATTGTGTTTGCCTCTTTTTGCAGAAAAACTACAGTTCCACACTGCGAGGTCTGCCTTCCGATCTGAAGAATGGCAGTCTGAGTGTACTCGATACGCTGCCACGGCGTAATTCTCTGATGCCGAGGCTTCGTATGGAAGTTGCACAGGCGAGTGAGAAGCAGGAGAGCCCGGCTGAACGGTTCCTGCAGGACTGGAACTCTCGGCCAGCAGATCTACATGGCTTGCTACTACCACAGCTCCTACCTTCCCATCTACCCCTATGGAAGCTCTACTTTCTGCGCTGGGTGCCCGAGGCCCGCATCCCCAACGGTGGTCCAATCACCACCTTCCACAAGCTTTCTCTTCTGGTGGATGAAATTGAAATTCTACAGAACCAGCTGAGGCAGTACACAGGTAGAGCAACTCCAGCACGCACTCCCAGCAGCCCCCAGGATGAACCCAGCAAAATGTACTTTAGGGCAGGATTGTCTCCAGAGTCCCCTGCTCCTCCGGAGTACCTCAGTTCGTCTTTCCCCTTCTCCCCAGTGGGCAATCTGTGTCGCCGCAGCATTCTGGGTACTCCCCTTACAAAATTCCTCAACGGAGCCAGAATTTGGCTGTCCACAGAGACACTGGCCAATGAGAATCTCTGAAAATCTGACGCTTGATTAGAGGTTTCCAGACACCAATCGAATTGGCGTAGCCTCTAGTATGTTTTTTATGAACACTGGTCCATTTGGCTTATTTCCTTTTGAGCGCTTCAGCCACATGCCAACATCAGGAATTTTCGGGTTAATGGTGATGGACAAGTAATGTCATAGCTAACACTGAATGAGGCTGGGTTTAAGATGTAGAATCTTTGATTTCTGTTCTAGTTTGATTTACTGAAGCACTTGGTTTGAGATTTAGTCTGTTTTCCAGTCGCTATAAGAGGATATTAGAATTTGATATCACCATATTAGCCCAGACCTTCATGGGCTATAATATCATTGTGATTTATGGGACTACTTGGAAATTATGCCTCAGTGGGAGATTGTCTCTTCTGTCTACCCTTGAACAGGCATCTCACCAATATTTGTAATATGGTGGTAAAAATCGGTACAGAGTTTTATTTAGAATTTATGTGCAGTCTTTGAGTGTGGTGTGTAGTTTTTCCTTTCCCAAATCATCAGTATGAATTTTCATTCTTCTACATAGTTTCCCACTTTTCTAAACTGCCAGTCCTGATTTAATTTGTTTTTGTTTTTTTGTGGAGTTGTGGCATTAGGATAAAGTGATGAAAGTAGGACTGTAAGCCTGTGGTAGAAAAATATTTTAACACATTTTATTTTAGTATGTATGATTCTCTAGATTTTGTAAGAGGCCTTCTGGAAAGGTGAGAGTGTAAGTAGCATTTATTAAAATTGTGAATTGTTTGGGTGATGTCAGGGATTGCCCATACTAACCCCCAAATTGCAGGTGACAGCTGTGCACTCACACAGTGATATCTAACCCACAGGCTGGTCCTCGTCCGTTAGATCACTTGCCCAACAGAAGCACAGGATAGCTGCTCTGAATAACTGACTACTGCTCCAACCCATCAACTGGTTGAACTGGTACAGCAGTCGAGTGCACCGTATCCCAATAGGCACATAGAGAATTAGCTTTAGATCAGAAAGCTGAAAATGTAAAAGTAGGTTATGGGATTTTTTTTTTTGTAAGGAAAATACAGCATTTGTTACCTTTTTGTTGTTCTGTTAAAAAAAAAAAATCTTATTAACTGGAAAGTCATTCTGTTGTGTTTGATCTCTTGCTTTCTGTAAAAACACGAACTTGGATGTAGATCTGAAGTTGGGATGGGGTGGACAATATGTTGATGTCAATATAATAAATTGTCATGATGCACATTTCAGAAAATACATAATTATCTTATAACTCACTGCATCAAGTAGTGTATTGAGTATTAATAATTTTTCATTCATGTTTAATACCTTAAAACTTTGTTGTTGAATCAGATGTTTTTGATATATTGTCCACCCTTATTTTTTGGGGACTTTACTTGGATTGAATTTTTGTTGTCTGAAATAAGGTACTTTTTCACCCATTAATCCTGAAAAATAATTTTGTGATTAGTTTACCACTAATGCAGTGCACTCGAAGCTGGTGACCACAAATATGACTTGATCATAATAGATTTAGGGGTTTTCACTAAACAGTGCTGATATTTATAGATATGCAAAGAAGCTGAACCAGGGTTATTTATTCTGATCCTGTGTGCCTTTTTAAAATTGTGGCCTTGCTATTCAGTGGATGTTTTTTTTTTACTCCTTCTCTCAGGCTGTAACATGCCAGCACTGCCTCCTACATCATTTGCAAAGCTTAACATAATTCCAAAGCTGTGTGAGATCGTGTGTAGGATTGTGTTATGCGCAAGCTATAAGGTGGTCAGCTGGACTCCTGTACATCTAATAGGGCTCTGATAGAATCTTGTTGCTATTGTTCTCACCGCTGTGTGGCTTGATCATGAGCCACTATGCAAGGTGTGATGCTTCTGATTTTTCTTTGTGAATTAAAAAATGGGTTGATTCTTCAATTTGTTAGATTCCATTGGTTTTTTTTTCTCCATCTGATTATCATCAAATATAAGGAACAAGTTTTCATAATACTTTTTGAAAGATATACATGTGTGTGTGTATATACTGGTATATCTCATTAAATAAAAGCATTTGCTGTAGTGTAGAATATCTAAATATTGTGGCAAGATAATGAACAAAAATCACCACCAGCTTTAGACTATTTATAGCCTTAATTAAAAAACTAAAGTTTCTTCACTATGAATTAAATACTTTGAATTAAATTATTTTCCTTTAAAGTCTTTATAATGGAAAAAACTACCAAATGAGTCCGAATGCATGCAAATACTGCTACATGTTCATCAGAACCTTTTTCAAGCTTGGGTCATGTACGACCATCATTCTTCAATGATTTAGCTGGCACTTATATTCCTGAATGGTTCGTACTGCTCATTCATTCATTTTCTGAACTGCTTAATCCTAATTAGGGTCATGGGGAGGCTGGCATCCATCTCTGCGCGAGGGAAGAGTACACCCTGGACAGCTCACCAGGCCATTGCAGGGCCGAAACGCACTGACAGCTATGTAGCTACTCTTGATTAAAGTCAGCAATGGTTCTTTTACATGTCTCTCACAAGAGACATGGCTGAACTTTGATATCCCAGTTAGCTGCACTGGGGGGGCGCAGCAGTCACAACTGTTGACAGTGGGGCTTGAACCCCGCATGAATTGGGATCGGTAATCCAGCACCTTACCGCTGGGCCACCACTATTGGTTCATACTGTTTATGCAAGTTATTCATGGGAGTTACTCTTTAGCACTCTCTACCTTATGACACCATGAACATCAAATTTCATTTCAATGGCTGATATACCAGAAGAAATGGGAGATGGCCCAGGAACATTCTACTCTATAGTACTGTTTTACCAGATGTTTTGTTTGCCAAACCCTGGGCTGATAAAACATTTGATTAAGCTTAGGATCTTGCTTATGGTTATGTATTGCAGGTTTAAAGGCTTAACCCTATTTAACCTACCAGCACGTGACTGCCAGTGTAAGTAATCTGGATTATGTTTTGTAACTGACAGGGAAAATCTGTATATTTTTGAGGAATTAATACATGAGCTGAGATTGTGCTTTTAAAAACCCCTGGTGTCTTAAAGCATGTGGTCAGTGTATACAGCTTAGTACTGCAGTTTCCTTCTGATTAAATAGAACACACACACAAAAAAAACAGAGTAGGACCTTTTTTTTTTTTTTTAAATAAACATTAATATAAATGACCAGATCATGTGGCGATCCAGCCTCAATTAATTCTCATCTTAAAGAAAAACTGTACATGAAACAACACACCAAGAACTCTATAACTTCAATTTGCTGGCAGAAACCTCCTTCTGCTTCTTCTTTTTGCCAGCCGGATCCTTTAAACTCTTCACCTGAGTCTTGACTTGGTCTTGAAGTTGCGAGAAGAAGGCCTGAGATGACCGTAGCGCTTTGTCCATCCCGTCATCCTATAAGATGCAACAACAAAATGCATCCAGTATCTTACAACTGTCCTGAACATGATGTTCCACACAAAGATTGGTTAGTAAGGTAAAGGCAGTCACATTGGATTACAATAGGTTAACATTAGATTGCTTTAAATTTAAGCTGATGTTAAACACACACTCAATAAAAGCTTTTAAAAACTTAACCTCTTGCTATTTATTTAACATTATGTAACTGGATGACAAATCCGTTAGCTATAAAACACACCTACTTACCATCACTAACTTACATAAAATATTACACAAGATGCTGGTGCAAAAAGAAGAACCCTGACCCAAATTTCACCGAGATACCAAAAACACTAACCGTGAGCACGCTGGCTTTGCCTCCTTTCGTGAGTTTTCGGAGAGTCTCTTCCACTTGGCCCTTTGACTTTTTATTGCTCTTTCCTTCACTCGCAGCTTCTTTAAGCTTCTTCCTCTTCTCGCGCTCCTGGATCCTCAGCCGCTTGATCTTCTTCTTCTTGCGTCTCTCCCGTTTCTTATCCGTGGCTGTTTTCTCAGAGTCACCGAGAATATCTCCAGCCTTGTTCTTCTCCTGAAAGATCAAGTTAAATTTAGGTACATGCGGAAACCGAAATCTAGTTTTATTTTAATACAACAGTAACTAGAGATCACGTTTCCAAAAATTTTCAAATCTGCCTTTTTTTTTTTTTTTTTTTTAAACAGGGATCTAGCTTAAAATGAGCTTCCACTAAACCAAGGATGTCAAAGAATGAAAACACCAACCTTGACTTCCTCGGGAGCCAAAAGCGTAGCATTGCTGACACTGACTGGAGCAACTTCCTCCATTGTTATTGAAGGCAAATTGGAGACGACCTTCACCTCAGGAATATGCTTTACAAAAAAACAAAACAAAAAAAAAAGGACCAAGATTAGGTCAACAAACAATACACAAGGCCCAAGAACAACAAATGTCCATGAAGACTTACTGGTTTTGGTGTAAAGTGGAAGTTGGAAAGTGCATCCAGTTTGAGGAAGAGTGAGTCCATAAACTTTTGAATTTCTACATGAGCCGGATTCTCCTCCTCCTTCTCTGTCTTTTCCTGAAACCCAAAATAAACAACCCTTGATATGCTTTAAAAAAAATCCACTCAGATGTGCAGGAAGGTTGGTTGGTTTAAATGCACAGCAAGACTACAACATATAGTATTGTACAGTTAACCAAGGCAGGGTGGATGTTTCTGAACACAGTACCCCCTTGCCCATTCGCAGTTCACCGTCACGCATACTCGTGGATTTTGGTCTCAAAGTTTTTTTTTTGTTGATGCAAAATAGGACGCTTCCTTTTCTGCTACACATTTCCGGCGCGTGATATGTCATCATTTACGTTTTGAGTCGGCGTGGCAGGAGTTTCATACGTTGTCAGATTTATATTTAGATTTTTGCCCTCATTTTGCATTTCAATAGTTAAATATATTTTTAAAATATAATAAGAATGGAAGCCAAACAAAACGCTTCTGTTCACGCGAGCGCATCTGAAAACAAACCAAACAGCCATTTTGCTTCATGTGCACCGTTCCGCTATCATACCCCAGCCAGGTTCCGCTTCACCCCCAAACCGAGTCTGGAGGACATCCGGCGAATGCAGGCTGAGTTTACGGATGAACGTGACTGGAATCAGTTCCACCAGCCCAGGAACCTGCTGCTCGTTCTGGTTGGGGAGGTGGGCGAGGTATCCGAGCTGTTCAAATGGCGCGAAGAGGTGACGGAAGGCTTACTGGGCTGGACCGACACCGAGGAATATATTTTTATTATTGTTAATACATATCACACTACAAAATTAAAATGTTTTTACTTTATCATTACTACGTATTACTACATTATTACTGTATTAATGAGCAAGACCGTCTTTAGAATGTGTTTGGTAAGCATATTTTAGCGTATATAATATCATACATGGGCGTTTTAAAATCACATCAATAAGTCGCGGATTTTCGTTTTGTTTGCACACTTAATGCTTTCGTATCTACACTATATGAAAAGATAAGAAAAACAAACTAAAAACAAGATTACAACCGTGACAGAGGAACGGTTTTTAATCCCGAGATAAAAGACCAATCAGATGAGTAATAAAAAATTAGGGGCAAATCACAGCTGAAATTAGTCCCGCCCATAATTAACCCTATTCTTAGATTTGTACTCATGTCTTCTCTGACACGAGTATAAAACTGAGAATAGGGATAGTTATGATTGGGACTGATGATAGCTGTGGTTTATCCTTTCATTAGCTGCTTGTTATATTAAGAATTCCTTCCAATCTTTATGACACTGATAGGTTTATATTTTTAAATTTACTATTATACGTTTGAAGGTAAAACTTTGTGGGTTTGGTCACTGCACAAAGGCTTTTGGTAATGATTTGTTAAGAATCCTCTTTCTCTGAACACTGAACAGCCAAAATGTTTTGAAATAAAAGCCATAACAACCACAAGAATTTGACAGTTGATTTCTTTTAAAATTCAAGACTATATCAACGGACTACAAAATCCAATTACTGGACCCTTCTGTTGGTGCCAACTATCTTTCTGGTCAATTTAGTTTTTATGTTTTATTCCCCCCCTTCTGTTTTTCTCCCTAATTAATTTGTATCCAATTCCCACCCATCAGGTATTACCTTCCCTGTCACACAACCACCACCTACCAGGGAGGGGTGAAAGCATGCACACATGAGGTGGTGATGCTAGCCACCTGCTCCTTTTCGAACTGCAGCGTATGCGTATTTTGGTTGTGGTCCAACACACTTGGAGGGAAAGCGCTATCCGCCCCATCATACGAATAACACTCACAGACGACATGATTGGATGGCAATAACTGTGAGTGACAGGGAAGTTAGCGCTCCTGTGAGAGCTCGGCCAATTAGATCCCATGGATTCCTGGCCAAATTAAACCGGACTCGAACTAGCGATCTCCCGGTTAATAGTCGCGCACTTTGTCGATGCACAACTCGGGAGCCATCTTTTATATCCTGCATGTTTCCACATGGCAGCCCTTTGCTACAAAGCGATATTATAGCTTCTTAAACCTCCTGCCTTTCTTGCAAACATTACTTTTCTAATGTGTAATTTTCCAGTTGTGTCTAAATATTTTATAGCTCACGGGGTCAATAAATGTACACATACAGTACATATCGATAAAAAGCAAAGCTTGGAGACAAAATTATGGTTAAACAAAGAACAATACATATGAAAACCCCAATAAAAATAAAGTGAAAAAAAAAACAAAGAACAATAAATGCTAAATCAGCTCCTGGAATGATTCAGAGACCATATAAATAAAATACTTACTCATCTTGTCAGTTATATAATCAGAATCCTAGCTTTTCTAAATAAGGCATCATCATTAATACCGAATTTCTCAAGTTCAGAGATATAGATAGGTATAGAGATGAATTTGTCTACACGAGTCCCAGTGTCCAAAACCCTTCAAAATAAAAATGTTCCTGCTGCATGAGATTATTAGAAAAGCTGCAGTTGTAAAATCCTCACCTGGTTCTGCTTGATGTATTCCTGCTCATAAACTTCAGCCAGACTCAGCTTGCTCTTTTCGTGATCCAGCGTCAGCCTTTTCTTATACTCAAACACCTCCTCCTTTGGCTTTTCCTTCCTCACAACATCATCCCAGGCCTACCACACAGCCACAGTTTAATTGTATATTGGTCGAGATGTTACATGTTTCTTCCCCCATGTATGAAGGGTGGCGGTGCACAGACCTGATCTTTTATTCTCTGTTTTATGATCTCTTCAAGCTGCAGCGTCGTTTCCTCCGTGACTGCAGGTGCTTTTGGGAGTAAGCAAAAAATAAATTTAATCAGCATGTGTTTAACGTCCAGCAAATTCTTTGAAGGTAAAAATACCCAACAAGTAATATGGGGGGGGTGTTTGGTCTTTACCCAAACTCTCAAGCACAGTGGGTATACAAGTATTTGGACAGTGCCACAAAGTATACCTCCATAATGGATTTGAAATGAAGCATTTAAAGAAGTGATTTGTGTATAATTCCATCTTTATGCAAATTAACACTAGGTTTTGCACAAACCTTTTAAGAATTAAAGCCATTTTATACAAAAGTAATTGTGCACAACAACAAGAACAATGATCATTTTTAGTATTTCTTTTTTTTTTGGGAGGGGGGCATTTACACTCAGTGACTGAAGGAAGCATGGATCCCAAACATTAACAAATGTTGAGTTTCCTTCCTCGAGCTGCTTTGCCAGGCAATTACTGTAGACACCTTGCGTTGCTGATTGTTTGATTCCTCCTGCCTTCGTTTGAGCACGCTCAGTTGAGTTGTCTGACTCAGCTGTTTAAGAACACTTCATTTGTGATCCATCACAGCAAAGTAGGCATTAAAGCCAAACATAACCCTATTTTCAAACTTTCCCAATTGAAAGAATTAACATAATAAAGTCTTACCGCGCATGTACTTTAGGAGTATGAATGTTCTGTGTAGAAATAAAA
>JAQNCB010000014.1:13186560-13198390 GCA_030068295.1 Euristhmus nudiceps
GAGGCAGAGCTGGAGGTCGCAGAGATGAAGATGCTGAGGTTCTCTTTGGGAGTGACGCGGTTGGACAGGATCAGGAGGATTCAGGTTTTTTAACGTTATAGTGTTTAAACCTAAGAGCGAGTTTGTACAGAATTCCAGTAAACTGCCTCAGCATGCCTGTGGATATCACAAACAATCTGGATGTAGATATTTATGAAAATAAACCTGTGTACATACAGTCCAAAAAAAACACTCGTTGGAAATTTCCAGAAATTACCTTTTCCTGTCTTTTCTGAAATGTTGACTTGGTGTCTGTATCCATTAGATTTTTAGACTTTCCACCCAGAATATCCTCCACATGCTCTCCTTCACTGTCACTGGGAAGGTCAAAGGTCACCTTGCGCGAGGCATCTTTGGCTTTCGAGCCCTCCATGTCACTCCTGCAAAGTGTAAAGAAAGAAAAAAAACCACATAAGCCTCTATAAGGACCAAAAATATTCATAAAAAGCCCTCAAATACATACATATCGAAATCCTCTCCGTCAACGTCCTCTTCCCAGTCATCCTCATCTTCAGGTGTTGACTCGCCTTCCACACCAGACACATGCTCAGTAGGATCTTCATCCACAAAGTAATCTTTGTACTTCACATTTCTGGAACTTTTTGACTATGAAAGAAAAAAATGATAACTTGGCAAACGAATTACGTGATCACTTTAGCAACACTTTACTGTGAACTCAGTGGCTTACTGATTATTGCATCTCACCCTTTTTTTACTCTTTGAAGCAGTAGGCTTATCAAAAGTCAGTTCATCATCCTCATCTGACGGCAGGTCCTGAAAGTAATCAATTTCTCCCCCAGCAGGTTCCTTCCCTTCCCTCTTATCCATATCATCCAGAAAAGCCTCCATTTCTGATAGTTTAAAAAATTGATCATCCACTTCGGAGGCAGTCCTAGATTGAGGTATCTTGGTCTCGGTTTTCTTTTTTTTCTTGGACTGTTTTTCTAATTCATCAACATCAAAATCAATATCGGAGTCCTCATCATCAAGCTCCTCCTCATCAGACACAGACGACTTGGGCTTAAGTCCATTTTTTCTTTTGTCACCACTCCTTTGTTCCTCCTGCTCCTCCTGGCCACCACCATCTTCCTCCTCCTCCTGGCCACCTCCATCTTCCTCTTCTGATTTTTCTAATATAGTCAGTGTGTCATCTGTGACCGCTCTGCGTACTGCCTTCTCAAATAGTGTGAGCACAGGCTTGTTCTGAAGCTCAAGTTCCTGCCAGATCTGTTCCTCATCAAAGTTCTCCACCACCAGCTGGTCAAGCGGACTCCCTCTCCACCCTTTCCTTCTTTGGGCTTTGTGCAAATCATACAGGGTCTTTGTAAGGGATGTGAAATCTGCTGCCAGGTCATCTTGTACACTGTAATAGAGTGAGAGGTGATTGCTCCACACATTCCTATTAGTTTATGCAGTACGAAGGTGGAAATCAAGGGGAATCTCAAGCTTGAGGATCAACTAAGCGATAGGCTTTATCTAAAATAAAACATGACAAGTTACTACTTAAGACAAAGTTTCACCAGTTGCATGGCAACAAATTCCATGTCGAATAAATGAGTATAAAGGGGAACAAATGAAATGCTTTATTTACGTGATTATTTCGGTGACATTGTTTATCTGTGGATAGTCTGGGCAATTATATACCAAATAATAAAAAAACCCAAAACATAACACTTCAAACAGGCTAATACAGCTAGCCATCCTCATTGCGTTAATAATTACACTTCCAAATCCTTTCGTCATGAAAACCTATTTTCAATTATATCAAACACAAAACAAAACACGTTTTCTTACTTTAAAAACAATTCGGGGTGAGCTGTTCTGCTGTTTAAAATCTGTAAACATCTCTCCAGCTTGTCGCTAGTACTCCCATTAGCCATGACTGCACGCACATACACACGCGTGGGACCTGAGGTGCACAAAGTAAAATGTTCCCCGGAAACAAAGAAACAGAATCCAATCGTTCCGCGTGCATTTCAGAAGAACACATTTAATGCAGTAACGTATTTATTTTCCTAAAGTGCAAACACAATTATTCGGAATACGAGATATCGTTCACATGTTTCCAGTTTTATAACAAATAGTGTTCCCGGTTTGTTACTGACATTTATTTCAAGGGCTGCCTAAGCATTTAAATAAAGTTTTTATGTTTTGTAATAGGGAAAATGGCGGCCTCCTTTCTGAAGGTTGCAGGTAAGATAAACAAATGAACTGCCTGTTTTAACTCAGAAACTTTCATCTTCGATGTAAATGCTGTACCTTATCAATGTAATATTTAACGGTAAGTAGATTTCAATGTAAACACGGCACGAATATTATATATAGGCCACATCATACCCAGGCACAGGGTATATACACATACAGCAGTTTGTGTACCTGACATAAAAATACATGGTTTTATTAACAAATAACATATGCATATATATATTATATATTTTTACTCATACATACATTCACACGTGTGTGTGTGTGTGTGTGTGTGTGTGTGTATGAGTAAAAAGACACCCAAAAGTTCAGAATAAATATTTGCTGGTCGGCCATAACAGCCCATTTGATGAACAGCTGGTTTGTATGTCTTCTGCAATGTCTGTGGCCTTGGAACGGGGATTGTAGTAGTAGTTCTTCAGTCTGAGAATTCTGTTGCTTCTGGAATACGAGACATGATTGCACCTTTATATAGCAGTCTGATGAGTGTTCAATAAGTTTCAAGTCACTAAATTGTCAGATTTTCAATGAGATTGAATTGTGTTCCGTCAGAGGTTTGCATCAGCCAGCAACATATAGCCAACGAGTGCAATATTCCTCTGTCAACAGTAAAGGTAAGACCACCATGGATCCACAACCAGGTCGACCTGGACCACCAGGAAGATGCTTTCAGTCTGTGGAGATAAATCCTCTGTGCAAGGCCACAGACATTGCAGAAGACATCCAAATCAGCTCAAAAACAGATCTTCATTAAATGGGAAATTATGGCCGAGCAGCAAGCAAGCATGTTCTTTGACCGGCAAATAATCATACTGAAATTTTGGGTGTCTATTTACTAATATCCAGTCTCTCTCTCTCTCTCTCTGTGTTCATATATATCAGACGTATTCATTTTCTGAACCGATTAATCCTAATTATGATCACGGGGAGGCTGGCGCCCATCTCAGCCAGCTCTGGGCGAGGGCAAAGTACACCCTGGACAGCTCGCCAGGCCAATTGCAGGGCAGAAACACGCTGATGGCTATGCAGCTACTCCTGACAAAAGTCAGCAATGGTTCTTTTACATCCCTCTCACCACAAACAGTGAGAGACATGGCCGGCCTTTGATAACCCAGTTAGCTGCACTGGGGAATCAGCAGTGACCAACCGCTGATAGTGGGGCTTGAACCCCTGACCTTGGGATCAGAAATCCAGCACCTTACCATCTTGCCACCACTGTATTATATATGTTTTTATTGTACATAATTATATATTTTTTATAGAAAGTATTATTAACATTTTGATAGGTTTCACAAATTTCTGGGGAAAAAAATCTAAATAAAGCTAAAGATGGTGTTCTTGCTCACACAGTCACTTTCCACTTTTGCAGCAGCAAGTGTTTCGAGGTGTACTGCTCGCCACTCTCTATCAGTGAGAACATTCTCTTCGTCGTTACCTACTAGTCAAAAAGTTCCTCCGTCCCTATGGAAGTTGGGTAGATTGAACCATGTTGCAATCGCTGTGCCAGATTTGGAGAAGGCAACAGCTTTATACCTGGATGTGCTTGGTGCCCAGGTGAGCGCGACTGTGCCTTTGCCCGAGCATGGGGTTTACACTGTGTTTGTAGAGCTGGGCAACACCAAACTGGAGCTACTGCACCCTTTGGGAGATAAGAGCCCCATTGAAGGCTTCCTACAGAAGAACAAATCTGGAGGAATGCACCACATCTGTATTGAGGTGAGCTGTGATTTTGGTGTTAATATATTTAACACCTCAACTTGCGTTGAAATATGGTTACGGCATATTTAAATCAGGTATTTATATCCAATGGCATGGAGAGAGACACGAAGTTGAAGCCCTCTCAAATATCATCTTCCAACAGGGGAGGCTGCGACATATAATAATTATGGGGTGCCAATAATTTTGTGATCAACGTTTTGCCAGGGGAAAAAAATCACTTTTGTGTTTGAAATAATAATTGTTAAAAGTGTGAAAACACAACATATCAGCGATTGTTCGTCCGATTATTTTTTTGAAATTGTGCCAATAATAATGGATTTGTCTGTAATTGTGACCAGTCATAATAAAGTGGCTTGCACTTTATTAGTAAGAGGCAACATAACCATGTAATGTTGAGAAGATGTTTATAGTTCGGGTTATTAATTTTACCTGATGACTTCTGCTTGTAGGTTGATGATATCGACTCGGCAATAGTGGATCTGAAGGCAAAGAAGATCAGATTGCTTTCTCCAGAGCCTCGGATAGGTGCTCATGGCAAACCTGTAATGTTCCTCCACCCTAAAGACTGTGATGGAGTTCTTGTTGAAATAGAGCAGGCGTAGTAATCAAAATGTCTTTAGAAGAAAAAAAAAGCTTTACCATTAAGTGATCATTTCATGTTATTAATGGAAGGTAAAACTTGCCATAAAGGTTTTTTCCCCCCTCCCACACAGGTGTGAAGTGCTTTTTAACATTTTGATAAGTTTCACAAATTTCTCGAGGGGGGGGGAATATATTTATTTATATTTAGATCTGATTCTAGTAATTTGCCAAACCTCTTAATCCTATAAGGGTCGGTGGTGGGCTAGAGCATATCTCAGGCTATTCTGGATGAGTGGTGGGGGACTAGTGCACATACTAACACACAACAGTTTGCTAATGACACCTGCAATGTACAATCCATTTTAAACAATAATCTCAATATTTATGGGATTCGTTCCTCAAATGAATCCACATACTTCATGCAGTGCAACCTAGGAGACCACACATGTGGCCTGAGAAGTGACATGTGCATGTATATCATTTACCTTCATGGCATTTTGTAGAAGTCCTTATCCTGAGTGTGCTACATTTATAATTTTCTTAAAACTCAGCAGGTGAGGGATTAAAAGCCTTGCTCAAGGATCCAACAGTAGTAGCTTGGCGATACTGGGCCTTGAACCCCGATATTCCGACACTGAGCTGCTTCTGCCCAATATGAGCCACACTGATGCCCATAATAATGTAAACATTTCACTGTTGGATGCACAATCTTATTATCTTTTCATTTTGTAGAATATGTGAGATATTCCTGTTGTTTTTGTGATTACAACAACAACAAAACAAGATCATTTCCAAGTGTTCCATCATTCAATATAACTTAATTTAGAGGATTCATTCCCAACAGTAATGAGTGATAGTGTGCCGCAGGCAGAAGTGTTTTAAAAGATGAAACTATTCCACTCTCTTGAGCTCACTGTGCACACAGAACTGAGCATGTTACTGAGATATGTTTTGGACAATTTCCATCTCTCAGATGTCTCTCCTTCTGCTACTCGCACCATAAATCACTTCCCTTTGGACACAGCTGGAGGAGAGAGATTAGAGACTAGTGTTTTCTCCCAGTTTGTTGCCTGTGTGGCTTTTGGTTTTCTGTGTTCTTGACTTGTTTGGATTTTGCATTTCGTTGCCTTTGGCAGGATGGAAAGGAAACTGAAAACAGTTTGGTTGTTGTTAAGTGGTACTTAGTCTAAGCATGTATAGTATATACTACACAAGACCAGAATAATAAAATAAAGAATGAGGAGAAATGTAACATGGAGAATTATTCAGGTCAAGGGGGGGTTATTTTCCAGGGCTGAAGGGGAATAGAATAATTTTCACATAAATATTCATAATTATCATAAACCGAATTCTATAATTATTTTATTATTTATTCCAAATATTTTCAACTTATTTAACTTATCCGATGTCAAGGATGAATAATTTGACTTACATAAGAATGCTAAGAGTTATTTGATGGCTTTCCACAAATCAATGAACATTATCCACCTTGCACAGCGAAGAATGTTTAAATAAAAACTTGCAGTTTGCGGAAGTTATTGGTGCTGAAATCATTAAAATTCAATAAATTCCATCCTAAAAAATATGAAGATAGATATGCAAAATCCCCTTCATATTTTGTAAAAATAAATAAATAAAGTTGAAAAAAAAAACTTGGTGGATTCTTTTATCCCGAATAGTGTAAAAGTGAGTACAGTCCATGAGTACTAGTACCGTAAATGTAATGGATGCTACTTTAGAGTTCAGCAGTTGTATTCTGACAATCCTGGGAATTTAAACTCCGAACACATGGACAACAGAACTCATTGAATCAAGTAAATAAACTGACATGGTTACATGTGCAAATAATTTTGTAATCTGGTTGTCTCAGCATGCAAGCATTATAAGACACGTAGTGTTCAAGCTACTTAAGGTTAATAGGCTCTATTGTGCCATGTCATCCATTTTTTTCTCATTTAAAAATACAAGAGCACACAGAGCACAAACCTGCCCCAAGCCATAAATTTAAGTACATAACACCCCCTGCTGGGCCTGCTGAACCACCAGACTTCCACAAAAGGGGGGGGGGGATTTCCCTTGTCAAAGTTAAATTGCAATTTTAATTTGGATCAGATCAATATGAAATTTGGTCTGGCATCAAAGCTTCTGAATTTGGTTCCAATCAGCCACATTTTGATGCAGAGTTCCCATATCTCTGATGCAGAAATATAATTTAAAATTTTTTCCCCATTATCAGAGAATTATTATTTTTTTGTTATGATGTATTGTAATATTATCAGTGCGTGCATACCAAAATCTAATGGGAACATTCTTGAGTAATCACCTACCTGTCATAAATATTTATGTCAAAAATTGATCAGAATCCGGGTTAATGCACAACTGTTCGTGGCTGGGAGTCCACAGGAGCTAAATGGCCGAGTTCTCACAGGAGGGAAGGAGGGATGGCATACGCTGAATTCACTATCGCTCACAGCAATTTCCAGCCAATCATGGGCGTCTGTGAGCTCATTTGTATGAGATGGCGAATAACGCTTTGCCTCCGAGTGTGTTAACTAGTCCCTAAGGAGCTAATTGGCCGAGCTCTCATTGGAGGGAGGTACAGCACGACATACGCTCTCTTCTCTGTCACTCACAGTGATCGCCAGCCAATCATGAGCGTCTGTCAGCTCATTCGAATGAGGGGTTGGATTGCGCTTTCCCTCCGAGTTTGTTAGCCCTCCCCCAAATACGCATGGTGCCATAGTTCGAAAAGAGGCAGTTATAAAAGAGGCTAACATTGCATGTCACAGAGGGGGCGTGTGCATGCTTTCGCCCCTCCCTGATTGGTGGTGTTTGTGTGATAGGGAAGGCAATATCTGATGGGTGGCAATTGGATACGACTAAATTAGCGAGAAAATGGGGAGAAAAATAAAATAAATAAAAATTGGTCAGAAAGCTGCTAAGAGTCATTCAGACAAATAAATAAACCCACAGTGACGAAAATATAAGCGCCTTAGCAGAGGTAATAAATTGCATAGCTACAGGACCGGAAGCGAATGATGTGTAATATATCTATATATACATTTCTGCACTATGAGGATTCTGTACAATACTGTGCAAAAGGTATTGATGCAAAGAAATGCTGTACAGCAAATATTCCTTCAAGGAGAGAATAAAGTAACTGATGTACTGCGCATTTCGCAGAAGCAGCTTGTCACACCTGCTTCTTATTTTTGCAACAAAAACGAGGAGCCTCTCGAGCGGGCTGTAGTGTTGAAGAATGTTTTCTTTAGTGACATACAAATATTTTTCTGTCACATTTAATTCTCTGCTGGGAAGCAACAGTGTTTTGTGCACTACTGAAGATCTGCTAAATGTCATTTTCCAATGGTTGATCTGGAGAAATGGTAGGTAAGGTAAAGTCTGTTGGACATTTTGCACCCAAATCTACTGGCTCGTCAGGCCTGTGCATAACACCAGTTTCCGTAGCATGAAGCAAATAGGCGTTCAACTCCTCCTGGATGGGACGTTGGTCCATCGTAGGTTACCTTCCCAGTAATTTTACTGGTTTCCATTTATACCGCTGGATAGACAGAGGCAGACTTGTGAGTAACACCTTGCCCATTGGTCTTAGCACTGTGGGGTCGAACAGGGATTCAAATCCATGATCTCTCAATCATGAGCCCAGCACTTTAACCACTTCACTGGGCCCACTACTGTATAGGGCAGTGGTGGCTTGGTGGATGAGGCGATGGGTTACTGATCCATAGGTCAGCGGTTCAATTCCCCACTGTCGCCACTGTTGGGCCATTAAGCAAGGCGCTTAACCCCCGATTGCTCAGTTGTTTAAAAAAAGATAATTGTAGGTCGCTCTAGAAAAGAGCATCTGCCAAATGCTTTACCTGTAAATATCCAATAAGTGTCCAGTGGGTGATATGGAGAAATAGCTGTTATTTAGGTATAATCTGGCCAGTACTTGTCCTGAATTCTGGATTTGTTTGACTTGACTGTATTGTGTTTATTTTCTATTCCTTCCACTCAAAAATATATCTTCAAAAATCAAAACCCACCTGTTTCCATTCTCAGATCTTTCACCTATTCTGAATATAACTTGTGTACTTACTGTTCACTGGCAGTTCATCCAGTTTACGTAAAGCAACTTTGGATAATTTATAGTTGCACTATTGAAACAAGATACACTAAACATGATGATAGTTTTTCCACTGGTGACTGACTGTAACCTGTGATGTCGAAAATGAAAAACATCCATACGTCGCAAGTTATTATTATGCAAACATTGAGAGCTAGTGATTGAACTGTCCAGGGTGTTATCTGCCCCTGCCCCGAATTGACTGAGATGGGCGGAAGGCACCTCACGACCCTTATTGGGACTAAGTGGTTCAAAAAAATGAATGAATGAATAATTGGTTTTCATTTCACAAGCATACTGTTTGTCCAATAATATCAATCATGTAAAGGCTTTTTTTCTAAAAGACTACAGGTTGTTTTGAGTGCTACAGTGCATCTCTGGCACGGTGCTCCAGGACTGGGTTCCCTTTAATATTTGCTGGCTTAAATTGGTGGAAATAAATAATTGTGGAATTGTTGAATGCTTACACCATGATCCCTAATCATATTAGTCACACTATAAATATTGACTGATGGGTTGGTTTTTTCCTATTTTTACTGATATTTATCACAAATAGTTTGTGATAAATATCAGTAAAAATATGTTGCCCAGTGTTAGGTTTCTGCACATGACAACCATGGGAACCCAGTAATGCTGCAAAGTCTACGTGCTGATTGGATGTTATGAATAATGATTTCAAATAAATAAAAAAAAAAACAAATGGATTTATTTTTAATGAAACTAAAAATAGAGGCTCATACACCACTGCTCAGACTCGCACAGTTTAAAAAGCACAATCGAGCTCAGGTGGGTGGACGAACATCCCCCCCATGCGCACTTAGACTTAAGTGCGACAGTGTCTCTCTACTGCAAGCACTCTCTGTCTAACTCCACCACACACTCACCATGTGTGCTCACAGTCACAGGCTCCTCAGCCTTTAAAAGAGTCACTCTACTCTTATAACCTCGGACACCAATCAATTGAAATACCCCTCGGAAGTTCTGCCTTGGTGAGCTTGGAAAATGATTCTGGTGCTCAATATTCTGCATACGGTCTCTTTCAGTACAATTGCTCTCGAAGCTCATAATACTGAAGCACCGGTAAAAGTTTCCCAAACGTTCAAATGCTAATGTGTGGTGTTTCTAAACCTCAATCCATAGAGTTAAGCCCTTCTGTTGATTGCTAATCTATCTGTAGTGATGTCACAGGAAATACTTTAGAGTCTAAATTACAGAGAATGTTTTATCAAGTTTTCTTGCCATTAGCCTGCACTCATTATAACTTTCGTCAAATCATTAGAATGTGCCCCAGATATATCAGATATGTGAGAGCAGAGTAACATCTGCACACTGCATCCTCACTCACTGTATATCCTGGTGTATTATACAGCATGATAATGACACCGCAGTAAAAACAAGATTTATTGTCTTGTATTTTAACTTATCATGCAATATTATACTGTTCTACAATTTTTTAAATCTGAAAATGTAGCACATCTGTAAACACTTTTATTTAAGTTAACAAGTCAAAATGAATAAACAACAAGTCAGATAACAATAAAATAAGATATTAAAATGTCTCAGACACAATAAAAATAGTTTGAAGCCAGTGTTTACAGAAGGGCATACAGCATTAACCCCAAGTACCAAATATACTAAAAACTAGTAAATAAGCACTGGGACAGTGCATGGACCTCCATCGCATAGGCTATGTGGACATGTCTGGTTGGGTAAAAATGTATAGATGTAAAGATGTTCAGTTAATGATAGTGGTTGAATGTGGGCAGTGGCAACTCGGTGGTTAAGGCTCTGGGTTCCTAATCGGAAGGTTGGCAGTTAAAGCCCAGTATCACCAAGTTGCCACTGTTATGCCATTGAGCAAGGACCTTGACCTTCAAGTGCTCAGTTGTATAAAAACATAAGGCTCTCTGAATAACAGTGTCTGCCAAATACTGTGAATGAAATGAAAATTAATTCATGTAAACAATCCTCTAATTAATTCCGAAATCTGGATCGTGATCCACATCTGCAACAAAAAATTGAATGGGTTCTTCTCAGACCCATGCCCCACCAAGGGCTGTAGTGGTAAAAAAATAAGAGTACCGGTACACGATGGCAGCTTGGCAGCAGAGTGGTGGCCCCACCACTCCACAAAGATCGATGAAAATCAGACCAGTAGTTTTTGCATAATCCTGCTAAAATCCTTTAACAAATGGATTTGAAAAAGCTTTTAATAAATTCCTGGATCCAGACCTGATCAGATTAGATTGTGATCTAGATCTACTTCAGAATGTTACAATTTGTTGCCATGTCCATACCCCATCCCTCTACCAAGTTTAATGAAAATCAGCTCATTAGTTTTCATGTAATCTTGCTAATAGTCAAACAGAAAAACAAAACTGAATACATACCGTAAACTCCCTTGCCTAGGGGCGAAGGTAAATATACAGTCGTGTCAGATTTACTCAAGATTATTTACTGAGTTTATTTACTTTGACAGTATAAAATGCATAAACTCTCAGAAACTGCAATTTTTGAGTGAGTTAAAAACCTTTTTTTTGGGGGGGGGTCATCTTGGGGAGGTAAATCTGCATTTAAGAGCCAATGAAACTTCTAGACAACTTTTGCATGCTGAAGAAACAGCAGTAGTTCTGGTGATATTATGTGACCTGTTAAGGAGCTTCAAACCTAATGGACATGGATTTGTATCAGTTTCACTGCTAATGTTCTGAGTGAGCTCATGAGAAGAAAAGCGATTATATGCTTTACAACAACTTGGGATCAATATCTTTTTACATTTGGTCATGTAAAGCCATTTTGTGATCATTTAGAAAGGCACTAAATAAGTGATGAGCTTACAACCAGTGTCCTAAATGGGCATTATTTCCTTTTGTTTGGGTTTTAATATGATCCATAATCTTTTAATAAGTCCCAATTGGGAAAGTAATGAAGGAAACAAATAATGAGATGCTACACTCATATGAATAGAAAGAAGGACCCACAGTGGTGTAGTGCTTAGTGTTGCTGTTTTACAGCTCTAGGGTCCATGTTTGGTTTACTGCCAAGAGGTGAACTGGCTACACTAAACTGCCCTTAGTTGTGCTTGTGTGTGTATGTGTGTGTGTGTGTGTGTGTGTGTGTGTGTGTGTGTGTGTGTGTGTGTGTGTGTGTGTGTGT
>JAQNCB010000014.1:13244618-13254898 GCA_030068295.1 Euristhmus nudiceps
GAGGCATGTAAAAGAACCATTGCTGATGTTCGGCAAGAGTAGGCTGCAAAGCCGTCAGCGTGTTTCTGCCTTGCGATAGCCTGGCCTAGCTGTCCAGGGTGTACTCTGCCCTCGCCCGGAGTCGGCTGAGATGGGCGCCGGCCTTCCCCGCGACCCTAACTAGGAATAAGCGGTTTGGAAATGAATGAATTTCGAGCCCTGTATATGTACACATATAGACACTTGTACATATATATATATATCCTATATACCCCAGTGCAACTGTGAATAACAAAGTTTATTAAATACGAGCCCTCTTTCATTCCCTCAGTTCTTATAAACATCGCACATTTGTGCTTTGGCTACAGATATTAAGTGATTGACTAGGTTCTGTGGATGAAAAGAGCTGTGGTGATGTACAGCTTACCCATAGGATTGCGAGTGCGCTACTTGTTTTGTACAACAGTTTTATAAACAACCAGAAAGTGACAATAGGTGTCCCTTTTTCTTTTCGTCTTGAACTGATGAGCTTTTTTTCACGTTTTAAGGCAAAAGCTACTTCTGCAAAAAGTAGGCCATCATTTGCCATGTCTGTTGGCTGATTATCTCTCTGTAGAATTTTACATGGTGAACAAAGACGAATGGAGTGATACGCACAGTGAAATACCCCAGTGTGATTATAAGAAAGATAGACACAGTTGGAATGCTGCACAATCAACCAAATAATTGAACTGAACTGGCTGTTATAGAAGACGATATAAGATTGGTCCCATGCAAAGTGGAATATCACAGTAATGTCATTATTATTTATTCAGTTATCACCTGTGTCATCATTTGTATTGTGTGTGCATGTGTGTTTGTGCATGTGTGTGTGGTTATAGTGAGTGCATATTTAGTTTATAATGTGTTTCTATTGTGCATGTCTGGGGGCTGATTCAGCTTCCTGATCATTAGTTGTGAAAGCCCCACAGTGTGGCGTAAACCCGTTAATGCCTTCAGAGGAGGTACTAATAGGGCTCTTTCTCTTGTTCTTAGTCTCTGATTTGACACTGCTGCTTCCCCTTTAAAAAGCACTGCAGGTTGTTTTTGTCCTCTCTGCTGAACTGCATCGTCCCCTGGGAGGCTGAGTCAGGGAGCGCCCGCCGCTCTGAACACTTCACCCGCTCTTAACACGAAGCACTCTTAATGTATCTGTAAGACATACATGCTCTGTTTACATTTATCTGCTGTGTGCTGCTTTCAGGGATGATAATAGCATTATGTGAACACAACACGGGTTCTTGGTATACTTTAATGAGAGCCGACTGTGACAGAAAGGCCAATGAGAGGTAATAATACTGAGAAATCAGGCTGCTAAATAATACATGATGCAAGTAGATCAGCGAAATTGACTTTATTGTAAAAATGGACTGTTTCCCTGTGATAGTCTCAGCCTGAACAGTACAGCTGTGTTAGGTAGAAACTGGATCAGTGGAGGCGATATTGATCCAGGCGTCTACATGTGCTATAGACCCAGTGGATTGAAACAGTGCTCTTTGTTATTAGTACTATTATATCTAAGCATCATCAAATGTGTTTCTTTTTGTGCTGTGTATGTCTGTTGAAGGGAGTGCTGTATAGCATCTATGCATGTCAGTCTTAGGAAAGAAGGCGTGGCCTTTATGTCCGTCAGTTACAATAAAAAAAGCTGTGGTCTATGTGTCTGTTGGTCACAGTAAGACGCAGCTTCTGTTCCTGTCAGTCAGAGTGAATCAGGTGTGGCTTCTGTTCCTTTCAGTCAGTGTGAATAAGATGCAACCTTTGTTCTGTTTGCTCACAGTGAAGAGGATGCCCTCTGCGCCTTTCAGTCATAATTGAAGAAGGCACAGTCTTTGAATCCAAGTTGTGAACTCTTTGCACAATTCTGTATTAAATTAAATCATATTAAAGAGATGTAATATCAGTAGGACATCAAATCATCATTCACGAGGCGTGTGTAGGTTTCTGTATTGGACTCTGCTTATTAATAGTGAGCGTGTTTTTTCATTGTCATCTTTCAGTACTGGCTCTCTGTCTTTTATTGCATGTCTGCTGTTCACAAGGGAAGAATCCTGACAGCTCTGTGACATTTTGCAGTGTTCGTAATTGTATCAGCTAGTTTGTAAGGCCAAAAGAAATACCTTTGTTTCCGGTCACGCGACTGACCCGTTTATTTCCGCCGACTGTAAAGTTTTTTTCATGTGTTTTTGAACCCAGTGGTTATTTAATAACAGACTGTTATTCAGTGTCAATAGGTACACTGTCTCTTGATGAAACTCAAGTGGGGAAAGTTCACTTTAGGTGCTGAGAGAGAGAGGAGGGGGGGTGTCTTCATCTCCACCTCTGTGAGCGCCTTTGGAGGGGGTAAAAAAATAAAACATTTTACCGACCTAGTGACCCAAAATTATTCTGCAATGTTACCGGAAACAAAGGTTTTTTTTTTTTTTTTTTTGGCCTAAGGTTTAGTTGATTTTGCGGCACGGTGATGTAGTGGTTAGCGCGTCTGCCTTACAGTAAGAAGATTGTGGGTTCAAGTTCTAGGTTCGGTGAGGGCGTTTCTGTGTGAAGTTCTCCTTACGTTAGTTCCCTCTGGGTACTCTGGTTTCCTCCCACTGACAAATACATGCACATGAGGCTATTTGGCAGCTCCAACTTGCCCTTGGTCTGAGTGTAAGTGTTGATGGTTGTGTGTGTTGGCCTACAGTGGTTTAGTGAACTGTTCAGTGTGTATCCCACCTTCGCCCATAATCAGCAGAGATGGGCTCCAGCCTTCCGGCGACCCTAGTAGGTGTAAGCCATTTTGCCAAAGAATGAATGAGTGAGGGCGGCACAGTGGTGTAGTGGTTAGCACGTTTGCCTCACAGCAAGAAGGCCTGGGTTCGATTCCCAGCCTGGGCGTTTCTGTGGAGAGTTTGCATGTTCTCCCCGTGCTTGCGTGGGTTTCCTCCAGGTACTTCGGTTTCCTCCTACTGTCCAAAAACATGCACAGTAGGGTAATTTGGCTGTTCCAACTCCCTTAGGTGTGAGTGTGAATGCTTGTTTGAGTGTTGGCCATGCGATGGCCTGTCGAGCTGTCCAGGGTGTACAGGGCCACCTAGAGGTGGCTGCGATGGGCACCAGCCTCCCCGCGACCCTAATTAGGATTAAGCAGTTCAGAAAATGAGTGAGTGAGTTTTTTTTTTTGTCTGTCAACAGTCAGTGGATTGTGTCACAAAGATGCACCGAGCTACTTTTTTTTTTTTTTTAATCAAAAAATGTATTATTGTGACAATGACATTTTGAGGTATGAGATAGGTGGGGAAATAGGTGATTATACGACTTTATAGCCATTGACCTAAATATCTGGCTGATTACCTGTTTGTGTCCGTAGCAACAAGACATGCTACCTGTCAATAATTTAGTAAAATGTATGATATGCAATACATATTTCCATTTAAGTAACTTTAAATATGATTGGTATTAGAGGAATGGTAATATGAGATATAGTCAATAGAAATAGCAGCTGCTCTAAGACTACACATGAAGCTCTGCTTCCTCTTAATGTCTCTAAAGATTTTCTAAAATATCTACTGTTGTGTTTACAATAAATAATTTTACAAAAAATATTTTTCACATATTCCCATGGCAGCGCTATCCATTAAAACCCACTGACATGCGACGCCTCTGAATTCCTATGGCATTCAGGATATGCACTGCTGTCAGCATCAGCAATAGCAGAATGTTTCTTGCAGAAGTCCCACCCTAGGAAGCCAAGCTTCTGTGGGACCCTATGAGGAGTGAGCGGGTCAGGACTCTGGACTGCTGCATGATGATTGGAGGAAGGCTTACAGAGAATCTCTTAAGCTTTTCAGGTTTAGTTGTACATGGATTTTAGCAGCGTGTAATCTGTATTTGCTAGCAGTTTAGCTTGTTATTTTTATTTGTACACATCATATTGTGAGTGCAAATATTAATATAGTGTTCTTGGGTTTTCTCATTATTTTGTTTAGTAATATTTGTTCAGTTGATAGCAGAGAGTGAGAGTGACTCAGAACTAAACAGCAGGCAGATCAATGGCCAAGATTAATTTGGTTCAGAAGTCAGAAAAAATTAGCAGTTTTTTTTTTCAGCTGTCCTGGTATGAACAGTGAGCTGGCTGACTGGAAGTGCTGTTTTAAAGAGACTGTACTGCTGGCTTTTTAATAAAGCCATCTCAGGGGGTTTGCTCAAAATTGGATTTTGGAGAAGTGACTAACTGTCACAAGGCATGCAGAAGAATTTACATATAAATTACATGATTCAGTCATTGACAACTATTATGATGTCGTGCTTTCACTATATGACAGACCACTAGCCACCACTTTTCAACATATTTGAACACGTAAACTTTTCACCTTCTTTGACACAGCACCTACATCTGAAGGTGATATATTCAGGTAAATGACTCAGAAATGGACATTTTGTAATTATTCTCATAATTTAGAAAAACAAAAATTACATTAAAAAATTAAATAAAAAAAAAACAAAACAGATAAAATATAATCAGGATAGAACCCCCCTGCAGGTCTTATTTAAACCTAATATTTAGGGTCTGGTTTTCTTTTTAATGTGGAAATGTGTGGTAACATCATCACTTGCTCACTCATTTGCTGAACCACCTGAACCTACAAGGGTCACTGTGAGTCTGGAGCCTATCTACGAAAATCTAGCTTCTGAATCTAAGGGTGTTCTTAGCTTCTACACAGAAGAGTACTATATTTATTAATGTTTTTGATGAAGAAACCACAAGGTCATTTAAAGTAAACTGCCCAGCCAAAAAACCCCAAAACTGTCACACACCCCAATGTTCTGTTGGATCACCTTTAGCCTTGATTATAGTACATAATCACCATGATATTGTTTCGAAACTGAAGCAATATCATAACATTCATTTCCATCCAGTGTTTAGTTTATTTTTCATTAACATCTTGAATTGATGAGAGGAAAATGGAACCACTTCATCACCATTTCCAATAAGGTTCAGGTCAGGACTCTGTGGTGTCCGCTCATGTATAAAAATGATTCCTTATACTCCCTGAATCACTCTCATTATGTAAGCTCAAATTTTATGTATATGCATGCCACCAGGGAAGAAAAAGTCCATTGACTGGGTAACCTGGCCATTCAGTGCATTCAGGTCATTAGCTGACTCCACACAATGTTGCTGAGCCTTGACCTTCCCAACTGAAGCAACACTGCCATGGAAATTATGTGCTGTAATAAGGGCCAAAGGTAATCCTACAAAATATTAGAGTCCATTACTTTTTTAGGCTGGGCAGCCTATACTAGTAAAGTTGTGATGATTTCTGTGGCCGTGTACATGAACCTGATATACCTACAGCTTGGTGAAAATGAGAACTTATCTTCATACAAAAATCTGTAAATTTCTTATTAGTCAACCAGACATGGGAGCATGTGGGTTAGTAGGTTCATGTGTGGGGCCATTGATTTTGGTTTTCAGCACAACATAAATCAAACCCATGCATCACTGTTCTGTACCAGCAGAATGTAACTTGTTTTAGAAGAGGTGTTCAGAGCTGGCAGGCATTTTTACACAGTGAAAGGGCTCTGATGGCTCTGAATAGATCTTTGCTGTCTACTTGACAAGAAACGGTGGCTGTGGACTGTTCTGACACTATTCATGGACCGTCTGGTAGACTGATAAATGTCAGCTTGTCCCTGTTTCCTCTGTGTTCTCCTTCTGTTCTGCTGATAGCATTAGACTGACACTAATGCCAGGATATGAGTTACAGCACTTGTAATCGTGGAGATGTGAAGAAGAGTGCTGGGGACAAGAAATAGAATAGTGAGGAATTGTGGGTGTGGATGTGATGGAGAGAGCAAAGAGAGGAGGAAGAGAATTTCACCATTTTGGCTTGGCACATGACATCTTCCATTTGTCATGATTTGGGCAGGAAATTGCCCTTGGTATGTTTTCCAGATGCAACTTTCTTCCAGAAAGACTCCGAGGATCCAGCTGGGCGATGGAGAATGAAGAAAATCTAATGGCTCTTTTTCCTTTTCTGTGCAGTTCTCTCATTCTGTTGCTCAGTCTGCTATGAGAGCATGGGCATTGCGCCAGTCACCAGGCTAAATCTTCTTCCTCTTTTTCGTCTCTGGATGCTCACAGATCTCTGGGTGCTACTTTTCTGCCTCTGTACTGCTGTTGGTGACCCCATTTGGTGTTGGGATTATAGAAATGACTGGGGGTCAAGTAGCTAAAGGTTTGGCTTTAACAAAATAACATAGCCAGATGTTCAAGGAGTGTAGTTTCAATCACAGGGGCAGGTAGTACAATGCAAGAAAGGCAGATAGTTACAATGCTAAACCATCTTGAGTAGTTGTAGTCATTGTGCAGGTTTGTAGTGAAGATTGTAAGGACAGTGTATACGATGGATTTTAACCTTTTCATAGAGATTTCTTATAGACTTTGCACAAATTCCCACCCTGACTCAATGACGAACCGATTGGATTTTGGAGGCCATGAATCAAAGGTCAAGGTCACTGGAGTTTCATGTATGTCATTCTTATGAACACAGTATCTCAGGAATGCTTTGAGGAATGTTCTAACCTTGCATAAAGGTCCACTCTGACTCATGGATGTACTGATTAGATTTTGTATGTGTAAGGTCAAGGTCACCATGGCCTCATGTGAAAGTGATGTGTATGTATATACATACATACACACTACACATTGTATTGATAGGTGTTGGCCTCATAAAATGTACAAAATTTTACATTTTATTGGAAGGGGTTTGATATTGTTATGTAATACTAGAATAAGTGTGCAATGAACCATATTATATTTAGACTCTGCCTGTTAAGATTCAAATTTAGATAAATTTTTGATAAAGGTTATATATTTTAGTGATGAAACTTCAGGGTTTTTTTTGTCAAAAATAGCTAGACGCTCTGCTGTACTTTAGAGTTTGACTCACTTTAATTAGTATTTAGGGTTCCTTTATTTAGTAGGTTTTAATATTATCTTGCTCTGAAACATCCATTTTTACCATATGAAGCCGCAACAAGTGAGTCAGAGTAGAATAAATTGACATATACAGAGTAACAAGCATTAGGAAAGACTTAATTAGCAGTTTAATGATGCAGAATTGTGATAAGCTGGTATAGGGTATTATAAAGGGGAAGAACACGTACCTGACACAGTGATGCTGTATGCTAAGCTTTAGTTTTTAAATAAAGATATTTTCCACTGTACCGGGACTGTAGGGATTATTATATAGTGGCATTTTCATTTTGTTCGTACTGTATAAGTACGTAAACAGGGCTGTTGTGTTCTTGCTGTTGAAAGGCTAATCTCTTAAGATGGACACATTAAAATGACATGGCAGTAATTAGGCATTTAAATTCACTGAGAAAGTCATCCACGTCTGCAGGGAATCAGCCCTGCCTTATCACGCAAAAAACATCTGCTCAGCCGTATTTGTCCCCGCAGGATAACAAACATTACTGTCAAGGTAAAGGATGAGCGGTAAGTTTCCAAACAGACGGTCTGGGGTGGGAAGCCCCCCCCTTCTTTTTTCACATGCTGTGAGAGAAAAATATGACAGGTGAATGAATTGCAGGTTTTTTATGACCAAGTCCTCAGTAATGTCACCGTGTATGTTTACTATACACAGTAAATCAATCTCTTTAACCTGGGTCTGCCAATGATGCTGCTTTGAGATTTAAGGGGGCTTCAGCATGTTTAATTGGCGGCAGTTTCTTGTTCATGTTATCTAATCTCTCTGGATCACAGGTATGTGCGAATTTCAGGATTTCATAATTTAATTCATTGAATGAATTTCAATTTGAATTGACTCCACCCTACAGAATGTTGAAATGAATGTAAATTGGACTTATAGGAAGTGGAATTAAATTCATTGCAATTCCGAGAAATTCATTCTTATCAAATGTCAGTGAGAATGTGATACTTTTTTTTAATATTTACTTTTCTTCCAAATGGAAGTACAGATACTAACATTAAGCATACATTCCCTCATTGCTAAATAATAAGCAATGTCTTCATTTCAAAGTAATCATATGAAATAATGTTTTGTTAAATGCAGTTATAACATTGAAGTACTTTACAGGGCAACGTTGTTTCATCTAATGGTCAATATTTCCTCAAATATTTGTCATTGAGGCGGAATCGTTCTGGTCTGAATATCTTGCTGCAACACTAAATACCCTCTCAACAGGTGCAGAGGAAGCCGGTATGGACAGATATTTACATGGAAGCACAGCTAGGTTTGGGAAAATGTTTTGGTTTTCTTTGCAGAACAATAAAGGATCGGCATCCTTGGCCAAACATGGTGTGCTCAAGTAACCTTGGAGCTTATGTGAGGCTGTGTCAACTGGGACAGCAGTTGTTTGAGTCTCCATGTAGGAAAAGAGTCTGGGGTTTTTCCTGGTTTGAGTAGTAATGTCAGAGGTGGCGCTGACTTTTGGACAGACAGACTAAACTTTTGCAGCAAGGAGATTTTTGATTACGGTCTGTTCTTCACCATGACAACAGTCTAGTTTAAATCTTGGATCGTGTTGCAGCCATCTGAAAGCATTCTATGTCCTCAAATTTTAAGGTGTTTGTAAGGTGGACACAAACTTTTTGTTCCCAGACGTCTTTCCATCTTTGATTTCACATCTCAGTCTTCTAACACAAGGAATAATAAAGCTTTATGCGACAGCTTTCTTTGCCTCATAGCGGTCCGTGACTTCTTTAAAGGGTTCTAACACCTCACACAGTTCCTGAATAATTTTTAATTCATATGATGATAGCTGAATTGGGCATGGGATCTCAGGAAGGACATAATTTGGAACTTTAAGGACTGACCTCAGCATCTTCAGCTGGTTATTAGCGCTTGTGACATTAGCAGGTTGAAGTTTGTTCATTCCCTCCAGGTCCTGTGTACCATGACTAGATTTATAGCAAAAACTGACAAGTTTCTGGACCTTGCCCAGGAAGCTTCTTATTGAGGCAGTGTCATCTAAGGCAGTGGTCCCCAACCACCGGGCCACGGACTGTTACCTCTCCGTGGGTCATTTGGTATTGGGCCCTCAGTAAGGCTGCATAAATTATTAATTATCAGAGTCTGAAAGATCTTTTTATTTAGAAAATTCGTTCGTCTCAGTCACCTGATGTGGTACATCAAAAAATAAAACCCGCAAGTTTGCAAAAATGAGTAAAAATCAAATGTCTTTGGAGAGCTTCCCACCAATTCAGTGGGATAGTGAGTTGAATTCTTACGCACTTTGTGATTAGTTGTTTCTGTACCGGTCCGTGAAAATCTTGTTTTACATGAAACCGATCCATGGATCAACAAAGGTTGGGGACCACTGATTAAGGTTCTGCAATGGCCTGGAGAGCTGTCCAGGGTGTACTCTGCCCTCGCCCAGAGTTGGCTGAGATGGGCGTCAGCCTCCCCGCGACCCTAATTAGGATTAAGCGGTTTGGAAAATGAATGAATGATTAAGGCATCAGTTATCTACCAGTTGGAGACTATGAGCAAAGCAAGAGAGTCTCTCTCTGGTGGAAAGTACATAATCTCCTCTTCTACATTGGCCACTTCTAGATCACAGGTGTCATCTTCCTTATCCTCAATCTAATTGGTAACATGAACTAGTGGAAACAGAATGAATGCCTTTATTATATATTATATACTATATTGGATGCATTGTCAGTTACAATGACAATGTCAGGTACAATTCTGAATATGGTAATTGTCCAGAACATCAGTATAGACCTGGCAAATATTTTAAGCTGTGTGTCTCCCTTTAAAACACTGATCAGCTTTATGCTCTTCAAAATGAAATCAACCAGGAAATTGCCTTCATCCCAAAAAAGTACCTCATTGATTGATTTGACCATAAATTTATGGTCAGCCAAATATGGCCTGTTTTGCCACTAGATAAGCTAGATGTGCTTTCACAGAATCTGAGTGTTGCGTCAGATAAGCATTGTGAATGAGGGTTGGGCCAATTCCAAGATATTAATGATATCCTTATTTTCAACAGTAGAGAGGGGAGGGGACATTTGAAAATAATGTAACAATATTTTCTGTCTGAGCTATTTGATGTGCATTAGTTGATGACCACTTAGAAGTTGAAGTTGGAGAACGGCTGTCTTCATCTTCATTTGGTTGGCTCATGCCACTGCTGGATGCAGACTCCATCAAGATTTTAGGGTGTTTCTTCTGTAAATTCTTCCAGGCTAAAGACTGTTCTCTCTTTGATTAAAAGTGCCAGCAACTTTTTGTTACGGATTGCTC
>JAQNCB010000014.1:13325732-13337837 GCA_030068295.1 Euristhmus nudiceps
ACAGCAGAAAATAAATGGCAGGAAACATTAAACTTATTTACACTTAAAACACATCGGATTCTTCTTTTCCTTTTTTTCGGCGGCGTTATTACCGCCATCACCTGGACTGGAGAGGAAGAGCAGAATCATGGTACTGAGCATCATGGGAAATTATGTTCCGTTTCTTTCGTATGCTGAATAATTTTTTGTAAAATGAAGTGAAAAAACCTTTCTCGTTTCGTAAAATGAATTTTTTTGTGTACTGAAGCTTTCGTAGCTCGAGGTTCCACTGTATTTATATTCAGTTATAGTATCCAAGCTCATTGTACATCCGTTTCCTCTTCCTCTTTTATTTGGATGTTTTCTTTTCTTGTTTTCCAGCCATCGAAGAAGACAGCATCTTTCCCCAGCTTTGTTGATGGTGAGTGGTCACTTTGTTCCTCTCTTTCATCTGATTTCAGTGATCTGCTCAAAAGGCAGTTGGACTTCAGATCATCTCATCTTTACAGCAGAAATTCAAATGTAAACTGCAAAGGATAAAGTACCATCATTAAAGAAGCAGACATTAAAGAAAAATCGAACTGAGGATTTATTTTATTTATTTTATTTTTTTTGTTGCATGATGACAAAGTATTAATAAAACGTTTAATAAAAATGGTTTCTGTAGACAAGGGCATCTCCAGTTAAAGATACCTTTAAAAAAACTCCTTTACTGTGTTCCGTAGCATTGTGCACTTTTAAAAAAAAAACATTTGATGAAAGCAGAAGCCTCGATTTTGCACAGAATTAAAAGAAAAGAACAGCTTATTTCCATTTTCTTAGCACTTGTATTACGAGGATACGGAGCCTGAAAGAGGCCGCGGAAGAAAAAATTATTACATATTTATTTCTCATTTGTTTGCACCAAGCCAATCATTTCTTTGCCCTCTCCCAGCAGCTATTGTAACTACATCATCTACATCTGCACATGCGCATTTTCTCGCCGGAAGTGTCCTCCCGGACATCCATTGCATGCACTTACAAACACATGACTATTGGAAGTGATACTATCAACATGTAGCTCTCCTGAGCTGATGGCAGCAGCATCAAAAGCAAAAGTCCGGTCACTTTTAATTCCACCCTCAGAGGCGAGGTGAGAGGGAAGGTCTATGAAAGTATTTTTAGGGCAACCTACTAATTTGATTATCATGAGAAACGTTATGACAGTATGTGTTACTGGTCTGTTTAGAGCAGGAGTTTCAACAGAATATACACAGTATGAAAAGTACGTAAGATGTAAGCCATCAGCTCAGGACAGACTACTGTATTAAAATGATTAAATATTTAAATCAAAATACTAGTTCAGTCTTCTTTAAGAATACAAGAAACGGCAAAATATATTTTCACCTGTTCTTAATATTTAATTTTATTCATTTATTTATTTATTTATTTCTAGACGTCTGAGATCTATTGCAGCTGCTTATTGTCTATTCATGTTTCTTGGGCTTCTTTGTTACAAAATATGACATTATGACACTGCAGTGAATTTAATCCCAGTGTTTCATTAGAACTCTTTAACATGAAATGGTCGACTGAGTTTTATTGTTATTTATTTTCCTCTAAGGAAACAGAGAAATATCATAAATTGAGAAATCTTCCTTCACAATTATATTTTTTCCCTCCATTGTCCTCAAGAAAGGTTTGAACAAATCCAAAATTTTCAGCTGTATCACCAGTATTTTCTAAAGTGCAGCACATCTAAATTCAGATTGGTTTCCAAAATCATAGCTCATCACCATAAACTTTATCTGCTTTCATCTTTCCTCTGACACTTGCACCACTCAAAACACTGTCTGCCTCTCTCATTGCTCGCTGCATAAATACTGGATTATTAAATTATAACAAATCCTGTCGTTTGCCTCTCATTTCATTTACCGTTAGTGTTGAAAAACCTCAGTGAGGCAGAGCTTCCTGGAATGAAATCTTTGCTACTGTTTAGAAATTTAAATCTATCTATCTGGCGAAAAATGTTTTAGTGCATGTTTATCCTTGCAAAAATGCCATTGAAATGTTAAATTGTAATTCATTTTATAAGTAGACTTTTATCTTAACACCATGAGCAACAAACTACCATAACTCCCAGAGTATATTATGGTATATGACGGAAATCTCCTCCAAGTCCCTGATCAGTCTGAAAAATGTGGTACATGACTTGGCAGAACTTCACAAGCAAATATCCAGCTCTAGACAGACATATCTATATAGGATCTGGAAGTGTCAGACAATATTAAGAAAGTAGTTTGAATCAGCTTATAAAGAATCTGTGTTTATTTATGTGTGGGTGGCTCTATCAGACAGAATCACAATCCAAAGTATGGTTACAGTTAAAAACAATGTAATATAAAAATATAGGTCGAAAATGACACTTGAGCATTTTGTTCATCCTTTTATAGCAGATATTTTGCTTCGTAATGATTTAACCACTAGGTCTAGCAGAGACTGATCTTTTTTGTGTTTGAATTCCATCAGTTCCAGGTCCATGTGAGCCCGAGGACCTCATTGATGGGATCATCTTTGCTGCCAACTACCTGGGCTCTACTCAACTGCTGTCAGAGAGAAACCCATCTAAAAACATCCGCATGATGCAGGCACAGGAGGCTGTTAGCCGAGTCAAGGTAGTGAGTTCATGTACTATAGACTATGCTCGTTATTTCACAGAGGCAACAAGAGTTTCATGTTTGTCTTGGTGGTGAATCAACTGGGTGCATTATTTTTGCTCAAAAACCCACAAGGAGGTTGCAGTTGGGGCCCATTCTGGGGTTAGATTGATATGGTTGACTGGCCTGAGCCTGTAGGTGGAGTAACACTAATGTCCTTGTCCTGTGCTACCATGGATGGGTCTTTCGTGATACTCCAAAGCCCAAAATACTCAGGCAGCATTTAAGGTGCAGGTCTTCTTCCCTCTCCTTCCTATATTTGTTAAAGGGTTTCAATTATTTACATTTACAGCATTTGGCAGACACTCTTATCCAGAGCAACGCACAACTATCTTTTTTTTTTTTTTTTTTTTTTTATACATCTGAGCAATCGAGGGTTAAGGGCCTTGCTCAAGGGCAGAACAGTGGTGATTGACCTTCGGATCAGTAACCTGTTGCATTAACCACTAAGCCACCACTGTCCTGTGGTAGAGACAGTTTACTATCCTAGTACTTTATATTCATTAGTTACAGACATTACAGTAAATTTGATCAATTTTAAGAATTTGAATAAAAGATGATGTGTTGATGTACATACACTATCAGCCATAACATTTAATACCGCCTTAATGTTCTGCAGCTAGGCAGCTGCATACACAGCAAGTTGCAGTGCGCTGTGAAAGAATTCACACACCTGGAAAATCCTGGAATTTGAATGCACTATTTAGTAGTGCTTAAAAGTGTTTAGAAATGGTGTGGAATTCCCGGAAATACCCAGAAATTAAAATTGGGGATTTCTTTCTTGTTTGAAAGTGTTAAACTTTAAGTAAAATATTTATGTTATAACTAAGATTTTAGTAAATGAATCACTGATGGAGTGTGCACGCCCGGCTATTACTACATGCCGTAATGCAGTCATTCACCAAATCCGGCGGCATTTGCATTATCTTCCGATTTCAATTGAACTTGCTGACACATTAATGACCCCGATATTGCCAGGGAAGTGTAGATTCAGAGCGGTGGCTGACACAGCTGGAGTACATGATTTGGCTTAATTGTGACAGTGACAAATATACAGCTCAGTGCAAACTCTGTTGTAAATCATTTGACATTTCATATAGAGGAGAATGGGTAATACACAGTCACTGAAAAGAGAGAAAACATCACCAACTCATGGAAGACAAGAGAGCAGCAAATACAAGACTTTTTTCCACATCCACATCTTATGCAGGGTCCAGGATGACTGCGAGCACACCCGTGACCTCGTCTAGTGTACAAAAATCTACCGTGACCGTGGCGAGAAATGATTGTCTGAAGGCAGACGTGCTGTGGACACTTAAAGTTGTCCGGTCCTATTTTTCCTTCAATTCCTGCACAGACATATAGGAGACGTTTGCACAAATGTTTCCCGGCTCAGGAATAGCATAACAGTTTTCTTGTGGTGAGATAAAGTCTGCATGTCTATATAACTAGCTACACTTCGGACACCTAGTTTCAGAGAATATATGAAGATACCCATGTTCTTCCGTATGATGAGAGCCAGAATCAGCACATGAAAAATAAAACTCCGAGCATTTGTGCCTGAATATGTGACAATGGGGAAGTAGGTCAAATTGATAAATACAAAGAAAATTGAAATTAAAATTAGCCTGGCATCTTTACAATGAATCAATGTAACACTCAACTCGGTGTAAAATACTATTAATTCTATCCTGAATTTTGTCCAAGATTTATTATAATTTATTTATTTAAATAGGACAGCTAAGGAAAAAGAAGGACAAATAAAAGATCAGTCTCCCATCTTGGCCTTGGGAGCAAAAGGTTGCTGGTTCATGTACCGAAACAGGGGGAGAAATGTGTGGTGGGTGGGTAGTGAGCTCCACCTTCCCTTCCTCCACATTCATGGCTGAAGTGCCCTTGAGCAAGGCACCTAACCCCCAACTGCTCCGGGCACCCCGATGTGTGTGGCAGCCCACTGCTCCAAGTGTGTGTGTGCTCACTGTTTACGTGTGTGTGTGTGTGTGTGTGTGTGTATGTGTGTGTTTGTGCTCACTTTGAATGGGTTAAATGCAGAGGCAATAATTTCCCTTGTAGGATTAGTACACTATATCAATATTAAAAAAATTTGAACTTTGAACCTAAGAAAGTAGTTGTTATCAGTTTGAGGACAGACATGACTGAAACAAAGAACAGCTCAAGATAATGTTTAAGGAACAGTTTTATGTTGTCACATGACTGGAGTTCATGTGTTGTACGGTATTGCTCAAGATATCAGAGTTCTATGAAAATTTGTTAGCACACCTTGTGTGTTGTTCTTTTATTACTCCTGGAAAATGACTGGCTTTGACCTGGAAAACTCCTGGAATTTTACACAGTTTCCTTTGGGATCAATAACGTATTCTGACTCCGATGTAGATGTATGAACCGTGACTGTGAGTTCTGACACCTTTCTATCATAGCCAGCATTAACAGTTTCAGCAGTTTTTGCTTAGCTCCTCTGTGGGCTCAGACTGCATCAGTGAGAATTGGGCATCCATGACACTCTTGCCAGTTCATGGTTATCCTTCTGTAGACCACTGTTGGTAGGTATTTACCACTGCATCCTTGGAACACCCAACAAGACCTTCTGGAAAAGGTATAACTGGTTAACTAATACAATGTGACTCTTGTCAAAGTCACTTAGGACTTTACCTTTGCTCATTTTTTCTGCTTTCAACACATAAACTTCAAGAACTAATTGTTTACTTTCTGTCACCTTTACTGCTTTCAGTGGTATTGCTGATTGGTGTGTACTAGATGTAAACAGACGAATTTTGTCTGCCCTGCTGAAAGGATTGAACAAACAAAATGTCTAAATCACCACTCACCTAAAAAGATATTTGTTTAACAATTAAACCATTTTTATGCAACTAGGAGTTTCAAAAGTTGACATCCATATTTAAAGTGTAAAAGGAAACACACATATCAGTTTTGTTTATCATATAAACAAATATATCATATGTCATTTCTCCACAACCCTAATAAGTGATGAAGCAGTTTGAAAAATGAACAAAATTATAATATTTAGGCAACAGTTTCTGTCTCAGCACAATGCTCATATTGTTATCGTCATGATGAACTGTACATTTCTGAAGCGTCAGCTTGCTGGGTTTCATGCTTGCCGACTCCTCCCCAGAAGCAAACATGGCGTGAACCATCAAGGCAGAAGTTGAGTCTTTTGGTGCAGGGTGAAGAGGACTTCTTTGGTCATTTGGTAACTATGGACAAATGTTGGATCTATCTGTGTGATCCAGAGAACAAAAAGATGAGTAAGAAGTGGAAGCATCCTTCCAAGAAGGCTAAGGCGCAGAAATCCGCAGTGAAATTCAAGCTGCCGTTTTTTTGGGACTGTCGTGGAGTCATCCTCATAGACTATCTTGCCTAGGGGCAGACCATCAATAGTGTATCCTACTGCACGCTTCTGAACAAGTTGCAAGATGCTCTGAAAAAGGAACGCTGTGCTCTGCTCACCAAAGTCGTTTGTCTCCTTGCCGACAATGCTCCAACTCACTCACCTCAAGCTGCAGCTGTGCAAGCAAGGCAATATGGCAGTGAAATCTTGCCGCGTCTGCCTTATTTTCCCGATCTCTCCCCAAGTGACTTTTTCTTTATTCCCATGGATGAAAAACTCTACTGCATGGCTGGCGATTTGATGACACAGATGACAACATTCAAGAGGTCGAACATTGGTTTTCAGTGCTATCTGAGGACTTCTACAATGGCCGTCTGCAGAAGGTCAAGAAATGGTGGGAGAAATGTGTGACTCTGGACGTTGACTATGTAGAGACGTCTTAAGGACCGCAAAACAAAATAAAGTATCTGTCGCTTTTACTTCATGGTGATAATTAAATCTTTATAGTACCCCCTTGTATATGCTATACTGTTTAGCAATGCCATTATACAGTTCTTATACACCTGCTTCCACATTCTGTCATGCTTTAAAAAATGTACAAACATAAAACATAAAAATCTAATTTGATTGTGCTTTTTTTGCACAAGTTCCCATGAAGTGTGTATTAAAACAATGATTCACCTGAGGCTCAGTGGATGTCACTGAATTGAATGGAATTATTCAGCTGCATCGTCCTTGCCTTCTGTGAATGTTTTAATTCAGTTTTTGCCTGAACTCTTCCTTTAACCATTTTTTAAAATGTATTTTATGCTGTTTAGTGTATAGTGGCATATATATTGTGAAGTGGGAATTATATTATGTCGCAATATAACTGCACAGTGTACAGTTGTATTCTTGTTTGACATGTGTAATCACATAAATTGAATGGTTCAGTGCCATAACCTAAGTTCATACATGATGAAAAATGAGAGAGATATTACAGGGGGTGTCATGGTTGGGCGTAGTGGTCCGCCTCACAGCATGAAGGCCTGGGTTCGATTCCCAGCCTGGGTGTTTCTGTGTGGAGTTTTCATGTTCTCCCCGTGCTTGTGTGGGTTTCCTCCGGGTACTCTGGTTTCCTCCAACTGTCCAAAACATGCCCGGTAGGCTGATTAGCTGTTCCAAATCTCCCTTAGGTGTTAGTGTGTGTGTGTGTGTGAATGGTTGTGTGAGTGTCGGCCCTGCGATGGCCTGCCAAGCTGTCCAGGGTGTATCCCGCTCTTGCCCGGAGTCGGCTGAGATGAGCGCCAGCCTCCTTGTGATCCTAATTAGGAATAAGTGGTTTAAAATGAATGAATGAGATAGTTATTACATTTTGACAATGAATGGTCTCGCGCCATATGCTGAAAGTCGCTCTAAAGTGGACAATTGCAGCTAAAATCCCAAATAATGTGCCAAATATGACATTGTATTATTTGTGGTTTTCTCAAAATCACAAATTTGTGACAGCAGGTTATCGCACTGAGCCCTTAAATTGTGTGCACAGTTCCTTGGCATGTTGTGGTTGATTTACAAGAAGTATTTGAATGATTAGTGTCATATAGTACAATATACAGTATAGTGTAGTATAGTATGGAGGTCGAGAACAAGATTTAAATAAAGCATTTTGTTGTAAGATAAAAACTGAAGGTTGTAAGACATGAGTTTCTGTTTATATTTTGTAGTATCTGAAAATAGGTTTTGGTGTTGAAGGTGTTGGAATGAGGTGGATATCTATTATTTATTATGAATAAGTGATCATAAGTTATCCAGTCGAAGTAAATGCTTTAATTTGGTGTCTATCCAGAATAAACGGGGTTCTGAAAGTGTAACACCTGCTCTTTATTCATGTTAATTTGGGCGCTTGAGTTCCATCCTGGAAGAGGAATTAGGATCAGATCAGTAAATCATAATTAAGGAACAAACGTAATCATTTTGTATTGATTTTGCACCTTGGGGTAAAATTGCAGATTTATTAAAGCAAAGCCATAAAATGAGCAAGACAGTATTTTGGTTATGTGAAAGACTTGTGTGAAGTCCTTGATAATCCTATGTAAAGCTCAGGTGGGACTAAGATTTTCTCTTCATTAGTGTTATAAGGAGTAATTTAAAGTTGGAGCTATGTGTCAAAAGATTGTTCTGATTTAAACCTATAACATTTCCCACTTTCCCAAAGATTGCTTTTGCTTGCATTTTTCAGTGGCGCTGTCATTTAAAGTGGCTGAGTCCTATCTTTATGAGTTGTGATGAGATTTGTTTGTTTACACCCCAGGAGATGTTGTCTAATCAGTGTTTATGGGATTAGCGGTAGCAGGGTGTAAACGCCTTCCTTTTCTGTGTGCTAGAACGATAGAATTTTCGCTGCCGTGTTCCGAGCCAATAGTGAGTGTGTTTGTGAATTCTTTATGATGCCCTGCTGCTGAATCCAAGTGACTGGTTTATTAGTGGGTTTTTCTTCAGAACTTTTTATTTGATGTAGAAAAGCATGAAGCTTGAACCCCAGTGCATGAAAATGGATATTCTCTGAATCAGTTTTAATTAAATATGGGTTGCCAGATTGGCAGTACACACCAGAGATCTCAAGCTGTTTATCTTGCCAGTGCAGTTTCAAACTAGGGTCTGAATTAGCCCTTTGTAAGGAAACACACTCTGTGACAGATGGGAAGGAAACCAGTTCCATGTGGACATCGTAATGTGAAATCTGGCACACAGAGTTCAGGATGCTGGTTACATCTGTGTTTCTGTGTGCCTGCTTTTCTTTCCAGTTCATCTCAAATTGTTGTAAAAAGCTTTATTTTGAATGAAGAAATTCTGATCAATAATTTCATTACTTTATTACTTTAGTTAATTTCTTTTATTATTTTGTGTCTGCCATGTGCAGAATATCTTGATGTATTGTATGCGCTAAAGGTGTGGCGGATGTGGTGAAAAAAATGTAAGTTTTCAGCAGTTTAATTTAAGTATAATCCAATGTAGATATAAAGTCTTTTAACCTCCAAGATAGCAGACTAGTCAGACTGTGCCTTTCCTTAATTGATTCATTCATTCATTTTCTGAACTACTTAATCCTAAATAGGGTTGTGGGGAGGCTGGCGCCCATGTCAGCCGACTTTTGGTGAGGACAGATTACACCCTGGACAGCTCGCCAAGCCAGCGCAGGGCAGAAACACGCTGACGACAATGCAACCTACTCTTGACGAAAGTCAACAGTGGTTCTTTTACATGCCTCTCACCACAGGCAGTGAGACGCACGGCTGGCATTTAGCTGCACTGGGGGGGACAGCAGTGAAAACCCAGGGACAGTGGGTCTTGAACCCCCGACCTTGGGACCTCGCACCATTCCTGTGTAGTATATTCTAATTCACTTCCTCCAAAGTTTTCAGGTCTCGCCTGTTTGGCAGATGAGTAAATGAATGGGTGAGGTCAGTATAAATATACTGGCTAGGTCTGTTGAAAATGTCTTTTTTTTTTTGATAAACAAAAGGCACACAGTGAACAGTGCCACTCAAGAAGCTGCTGTGAGGAACATGTTAATGTATAATGGCATGAAATATAGGTAGACTCATATAGGTGTGGATGTGGGTCAGTACTGCAGAAACAGTCGTACCTCTAACTTTATGGACAACGATGCAAGATTCTAAGCAGGCTCGTACTCTCACTCCAAAACTCATTCCTCCCCAGGCTTACACTCTCACTCCACAGTGGGTGGAGCCTTACAGCTGAAACTCTTGAATCTGCAAATCTGCCTCATCCATCAAAAAAGCATTCCAAATGTAACTATGGCAACACTTCAGTAACTCTCTCTCTCTCTCTCTCTCTCTCTCTCTCTCTCTCTCTCTCTCTTTTCCATGTTCGCTCTTGCTGTCCCTCTCTCCTTACCTTTCTCCCTCTTTGTTTTCCACCCATTCTCCCCCCATTTCGATTTCTCCCCTCTTTCTTTTCTTTACCAGTTTGCGTGTTAGAGTGGAAAAAAAACAATTTATATTACCGGTAAGCTATGGAACATTTGTTTTTGTTAGATAAAAATATTTCTGGGGTAGGATGCTTCGTGTCCATCTGATTTTTTCAAATGGTCTTGTGCATAAATTATAAAGCAATAAAGTAACATCTCTTTAGCGGTCTCACAAATCTTTTTGTCCTCTGGTGTAATTTTTCTCTTCTTCCATTTCCCCATTATGGGTTTTGCTTCTCGGCTCTTTCAATTTTTGTTTTTCTCTCTTGTGGTTATCCCTATCCATTGCTTTAGTACTTTTTCTTTATTTTTATTTTTTGTAGGTTTTTCTCAGATCTCAAATCTCAGATACATTTGAAAATGTTGTTAAAATAAACAAAGTGAATGAATTTGCATTTTCATTATTTACAGTCACGCAAAATTCCTGCAGCGAAAGAGATAAGAATGAAAATCTACACCACCAAAGAATAGTGCAATAAATAAATGTTAACAAATTGTTAATAAATTTGATATTTGATATTCATTCATTTGTCTTAAGAAAGTCTCTATATCACTTTTTTTTAATCTTGTATTTATTAATACTCTGTCTTTCCCACCTCAGCTAAGACTAAAAACGTCTTTTAAACATATTCATTTTGCATAATGGTTCCCACAATTTACTTAGTTTTTTAATCACGTCCTCTCTTAAAGTGTCTTTTGTATTCCAAACATAAAAAAACAAGACGTGGTCTCTTAAAGTCTTCATTGTTCACCTACACTGGCAAAAAGCTTCATGTTTTATTGAACTGGACCCTTCAGCTGATGCTGATGCAGTATTTATGCAGTGCTTATTGCCTACTCCTTCTCATTTCTGCAGACTCTGTGTCTTATTTCGTCTTTCTCTCACAGTCTGTTTTCTCAGAAGGTTTTTTTTTGTATGGCGCTGGCAGAGAGGAATATGGTAGAAATGAGAATGTATCCCCTGAATGTAAAATAATCTCAGCAAGCTTTGGCCCTGGAGGCTGTTTTGCTGTTCCTCATACATCTAAATAAAGAGGGAGAATGAAGCTGTGCTTATCCAGAAGCCAGCCAGGGGTCTGCACTGTGAGGGAGTGGACATGAGTTTGAGAGGCAGGTTCATGCCCTCTGTTAAACAGAGAGAGGGCGAGAGAGAGAGGGCGAGAGAGAGAGGGCGAGAGAGAGAGGGCGAGAGAGAGAGAGAGGGCGAGAGAGAGAGAGCGAGAGAGAGAGAGCGAGAGAGAGAGAGAGAGAGCTGAATGTTTTTGAGACATGACAAGATTACTAAATGTGTATCCTTGTACAAAGATGCTACATTGGACTATTGCATGAAAAACAAGGTTGTGGGGGAGTGAGGGTGTATGTACATGAGACTTGAGTTCATGCAAATATGGTTTAAGGAAATCACAGAAGGATCAATCAAGAAGGAAAAAATAAATAAGTCATGGGGTTATATAATTAACAAGTAACCCTAGTTAGAACTATTATTATTATTATTATTATTATTATTCATTCATTAATTTTCTGAACCGCTTAAATCTAACTAGGGTCACGGAGAGGCTGGCACCCATCTCAGTCAACTCTGGGTGAGGGTGGGGCTATTATTATTATTATTATTATTATTACTTTTATTATTATTATTTTACCAGTAAAACATATTTGAAGTCTGAAATAATATGCACTGTGTGTGTGTGTGTGCGTAATAACTTTAAAACCTCTGAAAGGTAAAATGAATATGAATAATAGTGATTATCTCCTCATAATGGTACCTGTCATTGGGTGGGTGTATTAGGCAGGACGTAAATAGTCAGTTATTAAAGTTGATGTGTTGGAAGCAGGAAAAATAAGCAAGTGTAAGGATCTGAGGGACTTTGACAAGAGCCAAATTATCATGGCTAGACGGCTGGTTCAGAGCATCTCCAAACCCACAGATTTCGTGGGGTATTCTGGTGTGCAGTGTTTAGTACCTACCAAAAGTGATATTCAAAGCAAAACATAACCCTAATTCAAGAACTAAATGAATGTTTCCTCGGGACTTTTACCTCACGTTTCAACATAGGAAAAAATGTGTATGTATTCTGTAATTATTATAT
>JAQNCB010000014.1:13466790-13478215 GCA_030068295.1 Euristhmus nudiceps
CAGGGTCCTGACATAAATTTATATATATTGTGTATATATACACAATACTATGTACATATTACAACAATCTTTACATAAAATAAACATGTATGCATATATTTTGAATGTTACAAACCTGTTATTACTTTATTCATTTTGCCTCACAAGAAAAAACGGTTCATTGTGAGCATTTGCTATATTATTACTGTAACAGTATGAATTACCTACATGTATATAGCAATATTTGGTGGTCTTACCCAGTCTTTATAAAGCCTAAATACTTTGTTAATATTTTTGGTTAAAGCTGAACTCTATCCAAAAATTGTTCCCTCTATATTATAGCCAAATTATAATCTGCTAAAGCCATATTGAATTTTTTTAAAGAAATAAATTGTGCCACCCTGATGTAAAATCAGAATGCATCTATATATACAAGCATGCTTAAGCCAAAGCCCCGGGAAGAAAGCACTACTGCTGGGGCACGTAATATGGTGGCTATCCCAGCCCGGCTAACCTCAAAGTTAAGTTGCCCGCTTGGTCAGATGCAGCATCCAGGGGTTATTTTTAGATCAGTGGTTTCCTCCCATAGTCTCAAGACATGCACTTGAGGTTTACTGGCTGTTCCAAATTGTGACTAGATATGAATACGAGTGTGAATTGTGTGGGTATTGGCCCTGCAATGGACTGGCGAGCTGCCCAGGGTGTTCCCCACCGTCACCCAGAGTTAGCTGAAATAGGGTCCAGCTTCCATGTCACCCCTGTACGATTACGCAGTTCAGCTTGTGAATGACTGAATGAATCTGAGATGTAGGCGGTGTACTGCAGTGGCTGCTACTGCTACTGCAATTAGATCATTACTGTGGCACGTTTACATTTTATGTAATCAGCTTTTGAGTATAAATTATTACAAATGTAAAAAAATAAAGGGCATGATCTAATAAGAAAAAATCTTATAGTTTAAAAAATGTTAGAAGCATTTGATGGTGGACAGCGAACCTATGGCAAAAATGCTGATTGCAGGGGAGCAATAAAGCATGGGTAGGAATGTAGTTTATCACGGGGTTTTTAAACACACACACACACACACACACACACACACACACACACACACACACACACACAGAGTGCTGTTAAATCACGTTTTAAAGTTCTTTCTTCCTTCCTTCCTATCATTTCTATTTATCTGTATAGTAAGATAAAGCATCTCTTACGTCCATCCTCAGCCACGACCTCCATGGTGTAGGTGCTGTTCTCCTCCCTGTCTAAAGCCTGCACTGTCTTCAGCTCTCCTGAGTATTTTCCAATTGAGAAATATTTCTTGGTGTCCCCTCTCAGTGAGTATCTATAAAAGGGTAAAGAACGTTATGTTCAGTTCTTGTGCTTTAACCATGTATTGTTCATCTGCAAGTGTAAATACAGTCCTGTAAGAACAGAAGATTGCAAAATTGGACAGACTACTGGACACATTATTTTTACACCAGAAATAGAATGCTGATAATGAAAGGATTTGATGAAAGCAACAATTTTAGCAGGACAATTTAATTCTGTGCAACAATAACACTGCCCACGATTTATACTTTGACGTCCCGAATTGGATTCCCGTGCCAGAAGCTGCAGGGTGTATCTATAAATGACTAATGAAGCTTTTAGACAAATCATAATCCAAATTTAGGCAGTGTGGCAAACATATCTGTAAAGAAGCAAGATAAAAAAGGATGCATTGTAATTAATGCACACAACAGTAAACATGAGCTTCAGTTCATGTTTCGAAAATTCCAAGCAGTCAAATCCTGTGGTTCCCCACGTTCTGTTAGCCCGTAGAAGATTTTTCAATTATAGTTACAAAAGGCAATTTTACTTACAGTTTACTAACAGTATATAGCACAAATTTATACACAAGTTTTGGGTATAGATTGAATAATTAAAGATAAGAGTTGTATTGATTTAAGAGATTTTATAATCTTTGATTGGTGGAATGCTATCAAATAATTCTTGATATTGCATCATTGCCATGGGATAACCAAAGAACTGCATCATTGCCATTGGATAAATTAAATGATTTTTGCATGACTGTCATGTACAACAGGGATGTGCAATCTTATCCACAAAGGGCCGGTGTGGTGTGGGTGCAGGTTTTCACGTCAACCAAACAGTAGCCACACCTTCCACCTGTTTCAATCACTGGTCTCCAATAAAAAAAAAGACTAGATTGTGCATTAGTGTTTCAGTTTTGAAGCCGGGTGGCAGCCATCTTGGTGAGACCTCAAGATGTTTAAGATGCTTTAAGATCTCCAAATGTAGCAGTTGAAAGCAAACACATCTTGAAAACCCAAATGTTACTGTTTACATGCAGAATACCTTAAATTCATATAACTTTACCAATAATTTCAGTTCTTTTGAAATGAATTAAAAAAAAAAATTAAACCCTGATGAAATTTGTCACTAAAAATACACATCTTGGATGTATTTTTTTTTTCTATTTTCATATCTTTTCATGCTATTTGAGTGTAACTCTCACCAAGATGGCTGCCTCCCAGCTTCAAAATTGAAATGCTAATTGACAATCTAGTCTTTACTTTTTTAGATCAGTGATTGAAGCAGCTGGACAGTGTGGCTACTGCTTGGTTGAAGTAAAAACCTGCACTTACACCGGCCCTTTGTGGATAAGATTGGAGATCCCTGATGTACAACATCGCAACGTGACTGTCTACTTCGAAAATATTTTGAATGAATAATACAGCAATTGTAGAATTTCATATGACATGGAGAATTATTTGGTGTCAGAAGGTGCTTTCCATCTCGGTCAAAAACCCATTGACTGAATAATTCTCTATATTCGACTTATTCAGTAATTGCTTACTATTTATGTTCTTTTGGAGGGTAATTTCTTCTTGCAACTCTGCCATGTACATCACTATTATTTATTGTCCTCCTGATGGAGGATTCAAGAACATTAACATTAGCCAATCTGAGAGAAGCCTTAAGGTTTCCCAGGGTTCCTTTTGACCTCCTGGACTATTATACACTGTTCTCTTTAAAAGATCTTTGGGAGAGGGTAACTATAGTCTTAAATTTCCTACATTTTGTTTGATGGTGGATTCATGGAATCCAAATGCTTTAGTGATGGTTTTGTAAACTTTTAGAGCCTGATGACAATCAACAACTTTTTTGTGAGGTCCTCAACAATCTAATTTGTTTGTGTTTGTGACCCGAACCCGGACCAAACGGGAGAAGAAGATGGTGATGATGATTGTTTTGGGAATATCACACTGACAGATCCCTGTTCTTTAAATAAAAGATGGTACTCATTGACACCGACTGTCATCCGACTGATTAAGAATTCATCTTCACATTACACTGAAACTCCCAACAGGTTCACATGTGGGCCATTTTTACTTAATAGATAAACAACCAAGTACAGGGATCCCTCACTTTTCGCGGTTAATGGAGTTTTGTGGCCCCCGCGAAGACCGAATTTCCGCAAAGTGGGATCGACCCCCTGACTGATGTATACGTACATGTATATGTGTATATAATATCAATAAATATATATTCAATGCTATAAATGCTCATAATAACAATTAAACATTTACATAAGATGTAAAAAAATAAATAAAATATAAGTAATATAAAGTACATAGGTGTAATTGTACATAGATGTAAATAAAGTGTTAAAAAAATGCCTTTTCTGCGACACGAATGCTGTTATTTCAGAGCTGTCCCAAACCGGAGTCGGTAGTTACTTTGGCGCATTTCCCTTAACTATTTCCCTATTTAATAGTGAAAAAGTGAAAGGACAGGCCGCTAGGTCACTACTGAGTTCGTTTGGAACACGGCCTCTGAAATCTCGCAAGCTGATTGGTCGAGACCAATTTCCCACCGAATCCGAGTCAGTAGCGACCCCTTGTAGCGTTTTCAGGAACTTTTTTCCATATTTGCTTACTTTTATTTTCTATGAATATTTAAAAAAGAATCCGCGATGCACTGAAGCCGCAAAACCTAAAGCGAGGGATGACTGTGTAACATTTTTGCGTCAATTTTTTAACTGGACATTCTTTACTGAATTTTTTGATGACTTTTTAAATATCATATTATACTGAAATATAAAAAATATATAAAGCATTCACAAACTTTCAAACACCGCTATAGCTGATGAATGTAAGCTTATCTAACAGGATGTCTGAAAAGTCCTTACCTCTTTGAATGCAAAAAATTTTTTAATCAAAATTAAAATTTGTTTTGTCACCATTGTTTCAGTGAGAAGAAAAATCTACTTTGCAAAATGTGAGAAATGGTTTTCAGAAAGTATCTCATTAAAAAGCCCTTGCCTGATTGGATGGGAGTCAGGGTCAAAAGCCCTAATTGTAGCTATGACCCTTCCTGGCTCCTCTCCCTCTCTGACGGTGACCTCGTAGTGACTTTGTGACAGAACAGGCCCCTCATTGATGTCATCAATGTAGATGGAGACGGTAGCGGTGGATGCCGGGCCATACCTGCCCCTCACCAAAGCCACGGGGTTCTGTGCACTCAGCACCAGAATGTACTCACTCTCCCGTTCAAAATCCAGCACCTGGGGGGAAACATGTTTCGTTCGTGCCGTGTGAGAGCAGATTCAGTTTGGGCTCTTTTGTCTGTCGTCATGGCCACATTATACAAGGTAGATGGATCTGGAAATTAAATTGTCGCCCATGTCTTTGGCAAATAAAAGAAATAAAAAATACAGGAGTGAGAAGAAGGTGACAGTTCTCAAATTGTCCAGCCTGTTCCAGAAGGCTCTCACTGTTCAACTTGAACATCTGAGCTGCTTTTCCACACAAAGACAGTCACTGCAGTCAGATTGCTCACCATTACAGCTCTGGTGATACGTCCAGTTAAACACAGGAACCTGTTCGCCAGGATACACAGCACGTTTCCCGTCGAGGTTCTTTGTCAGTTATTTCTGATGCTATTTATAAAATCATTTAAAAGCCTTTTGCTTTCCCGAAAGGCTAGATCTGTTGATAAAAATATAAATAAACACACATGCACATGCCCTGTCCCTTTCCAGTCAGAGAGAGAGAGAGAGAGAGAGAGAGTGAGATACTCTTTTTTTTCTAAAGTCAGCAATGCTTCTTTTACGTCCCTCTCATGATAAACGGTGAAGCTGGCCGTTGATAACCCAGTTAGCTGTCCTGGGGGGGCAGCAGTAACAACTTGGTGATAGTTGAGCTTGAACCCCCTATCTTAGGATCAGTAATCCAGCACCCTACCCTGGGCCACCATTTCCCCTTAGTACATTATCATTATAAACAATGTATAACATGCAAATTTTGAAATAATAATAATAATAATAATAATAATGTATATATAATGAGTTTTGCCGTGTGTGTGTGTGCGTGTGTGTGTGTGTGTGCGTGTGTGTGTGTGTGTGTGTGTGTTATCCTCCAAAAATAAGAGTAAAGAACTGTCATAAACAGGAGGCAGCCGTGGCCTAAAGATTAGAAATCTAGGTTTGGGACCAAAAGGTTGCCGGCTTGATTCCCAAACCAGCAGAAATAACACGTGGGGGTGGGGGAGTGAACTGCACCTTCCCTTCATCCACCTTCATGGCTGAAGTGCCCATGAGCAAGGCACCTAACCACTGACTATTCTCTGGGCCCCCACAATGTTTGTGGAAGCCCAGTGCTCTGAGCGTGTGTGTGTGTTTGTGTGTGTGTGTGTGTGTGTGTTTGTGTGTGTGTGTGTGTGTGTGTGTGTGTGTGTGTGTGTGTGTGTGTTTCTCCTTCCGTTCTATACAGTGTATTCTCTGCTCTTATAAGACTCAAAATAACACTATTTAAGGGCTCCCAAGACTATTAACCCAGATATCGCAAGTTGGAATGCAGTTTAATGCACACTGTTCGCGGTCCATGAGAGCTAATTGGCCGAGCTCTCATGGCAGGGAGGAACGACATCCACTCACTTCACTTGTCACTCACAGCACTCGCCAGCCGATCATAGGTGTCTGTGAGCTCATTTGTACGAGGGGGCGGATAGCGCGTTCCCTCAGAGTGTGTTAGACTGCCCCCAAAATACGCATGGCACCGCAGTACGAAAAGAGGCGGGTGGCTAGCATTGGATGTCACGGGGTGGGGGGGTGTACATGTTTTCACCTCTCCCTGGTCAGGGGTGATCGTGGAATAGGGGAAGGCAATAAATGATGTGTGGAAATTGGATACAACTAAATTGGGAGAAAAATGGGGGGGGGGGGGGTCCAAAATAAATAAATAAAAATAAGTATTGATTTTCTCAGTCCTAGTTCTGTTCTGATGGAGTAAAGGGTTCTATTAGGAAGCTGTGAAGCAGTGCACATAGTGAGAACACAAAGCATTGCAATTAGTCCTTTTTAAATCAGACCACAGTGTAATTATTTCATTTGGATGATTCACACTGCAGTAGTGACACAGAGGTCTGGCAAAAGTACCATCGCCCTAATCCTGAGGCAAAGGAAACAGCTCAGCCCATGTACCCTCTGTTTTATTGAGTACTTACAGTTCAGAGTACAGAGTTCTCACAGTACGCCTTGATTCTACCATAATCGTTAAACCCCAAGTAAACATATACATGTATGACAGTATCCATTATACGAATAGAATGATAGTCAGTGAAAATCAGTGTCTGGTACAATAACACATCAATAATTTAATTCATTAATGTTTTATGCATCATTCCTGAACAGGCTATTATTGCAGGATGACCCATTTTTAAACATGTGCAGCTTTCTGATAGGAAGTCACATGACTTTGTCACTGGCCTGCAGTCAGATGAAGTGATGACTTTAGAGCGGATTAAAGAGATTTTCTAGTGGTTGGGACATGTGGTGTGTGTTGATTACAAGGCCAGATTACTTAGGCAGAGGGAGCTTATAGTCAAAACACAATCTCGTAAAACCCCAAACTATCTTTTTTTTGGCCTTATCTTAAAAATCCAACACACCCCACTGAAAGAGAAAACATGAGTGAGTACCTTAGCAAGGACAAGAGAGAGCTCATTAGTCTGTCTGTCCGTCACCAGCGTGAATGCCTCATCCTCGTTCCCTGACTCTAATCGATAATCGACCAGCCAGCTGTCCCCACCCCATTCATCAGCATCCCATGCTGCCACAGCTGTCACTGTGGTACCTACTGGGGCATCTTCAGCCAGGTGAAATGGGCCGTACTGAAAAATACAAATAGAGACAGAGAAAGGGTCTGTACAAACTGAGCCATGAACAACACGGCAGTCAGAAACAGAAATATAGTAACGCCAATATGGGAGAGAGTGAGACAAAGTTTACAGTGGGCTTAAACTCTATTAGAGAGAGAAAGGTGGACTGAGCTGTATAATACAGTCAACCCTCGCTATATCGCACTTCAAGTTCTGCGGCTTCAGTGCATCACAGATTTTTTTTTTAAATATTCATCGAAAAATGAAAAAACAAGGAAAAATAGGGTAAAAGTTCAAGAAAATGCTGCAAAGGGTCACTACTGACTCTGATTCGGATCCAAGCCTCTTCTTCTTCTTCTTCTTGAGTTACAGGAATGCTGGGCAATTCATCTCGACCAATCAGCTTGCGATATTTCAAAGCTGCGTCCCAAACTGGAGTCGGTAGTGAGCTTCCAGCCTTTTCTTTACTTTTTCACTATTACTACTACTACTTTTCTTTGGGCTTCGCCCATCAGGGGTCGCCACAGCGGATAGGGAAAAAGTTATGGGGAAGGCTGCAAGGTCACTACCGACTCTGGTTTGAGACTCGGCTCCCAAACACATTTCTTACACTTTATTTACATCTATGTACAATTACACATATGTCTGCCCAGCCAAAAAAAAGCTGCACTTATAATATTTTCTTGGCGAGCCTTTAGCCTTGATCTCAGGATGTAATCTTCATGGCCTTGTTTCAACAAACTTATGTAAAATAACATTTATTTCAATCCAGTGTTGGGTTCACTTCTCAGGGAAAAATGTAACCGCTCCATAAAGTGCTCTTCAGCACACCCTGAAAACTTTCAATAGGGTTAACTACATGACTCTGGGGGTGCCAATATATATGTGAACAACTCCCTGAACCACTTTTTCACTATTTGAGCCCCCTTTTTATATCCGTGCCATCGAGGAAGAAAAAGACTGTTGATGTGATAACCTGCTCATCCAGTACATTCACCAGACTTCATTTTATCATCAGATTTCATTTTATTAATGTTGCTAAGCCTCGACCAAACCAACTGGAGCAGCCATGCCATGGAGATTACATGCTGTGATCAAGGCCAAATGCACACCAGGATAATATTAGAGTGTGACATTTCTTTTTTTTTTTTTGATAGGCAGTGTATGACTGTACCACACTCCGTTCATTAGCAACAACAACAGCTATTTTAATGACCTATTTCTTTTGCTAGAGGAGACACATATGAGCAAAGTATTAATATTTGCATTTACTTACATTTAACATTTATAAATAACCTGTATTTATATTTATAATTACAATGCAACTAATTGCAAATAATTGCACTGCAGCTAGTCACTTGACTCTTTAAACTACATGTGTTTTCATTCAAAAGAGAAACAGAAGTCTTGTAGATCAACTTTATCACTTTATTTATAATAGTTTGTATTTCTGCGGTGAGTCTTGGCAGGTTCAGACGAGATGGAGAGCTTTTCTATCTTGTTTTCTATATCAGCATGTTTGGGAGAGCAGTAATCAGTCCTTCTCTCTGAGCTTCTGATCGGCCGGGCCAAACCTGTCAACACTCGCACTTCACCGCACCGTCCTGCACTCACATGGCCACATCATCTCCACCCGCTTAAGAGCTTTTTCCACCTCTCGCTCCCTGTGTTTATGTATATATTTATGTACCGGTATATTATTAAGGAGGGGCCATTGGTGTAGCGGTTAGTGTGCTGGGCTCATGATCAGGAGGTCATGGGTTCGAATCTCTGTGAGACCCCCACTGTGCTAGAACCCCTGGACAAGTGTGTGCCTCTGTCCACACAACAGTATAAATGGGTAGCAGTAAAATTATTACCGGCACTGATGAGCCACTGGGCTCGGGTGGAAAAGCCCAACAGGCTTTATATTATTAAGGAAGGAAATGTGGACTGATTTTGGCAACACTAAAAAACAATAACAGAATGTTATTTCATTTCAATAGATTGCAGCGGAAACGTTTGCTAAAATTAAAAATGAAAAAAAAAAAAAGGAAAAATATTTCACCTCAAAGAACTTTCACTTATATCACTGGATATTTGCAGTAAACAGAATGCCCTCCAGGTGTATGTTCCCATGATTAAACACTGGCACCCTGGCACTGTAAGTGCATTAGCTCAATCTACATTCATCTTGTAAAGCTTGGCTACGCCTCAGAGAACAGCTCGACCTTACTGTCAGCAGCAGGGGGAATGCATAATGTCTGTGCATTTTTAACCTGGCACGCATCCTAAACATTTTGGTTTTTTCAGAATGCAAAGTGGAAACCATCTCCCAAACTCCAATCAGGATAAAGTTGTTATTGAAATTTTCTTGTATTTTCATTCTATGCCTGTCCTTGTTTTCTACACCTGACCAAGGCAACAAGGAAAGGCATGGGTTCAGGTGTTTCTGTGTGGAGTTTCCATGTTCTCCCCATGCCTGAGTGGGTTCCTTCATGTACTCCAGTTTCCTCTCACAGTCCAAAAACATGCCCATTCAGCTAATCCCCTGTTCCAAATTGCCCCTACGTGTGTGTGTGTGTGTGTGTGTGTGTGTGTGTGTGTGTGTGTGCGCGTGCGTGCGTGCATGTATTGTCCTTGCGATGCTCTGGCGAGCTGTGTATGGTGCACCCCGTCTTTGCTCACTGTTGGCTGAGACAGGTCACGACCCTTACAGAATTAAGCAGTTTGGCATATCAGTGAGTGAGTACATCCGACCACTTGATATGAAACAGTTTGGGCATGATCAAGGTGCATCAAGGTTTTTTTTAACCGGTCTTATTTAAAAATAAGCTTTTCATTAAACAAGTTGGCAGAATTCAGGAACTTGCGTTTGGGGAGGTGTCTCCTCCTTTCTGAATGCTCAGTGTTGTTACTTTCTGACTGCTCTGTTTTTAAAGACACCCACATGCATCTCTGTCTTCCTGCATTATTCATAGAGTGTGGGTGACTGCATGGAGGGGATTTTCCAGAAAACAACTGCCATGAAAAAAGGGAAGAAAGGCAGCCATTTTTAGAAGATCACATCATGCAATGGAATCTAAGCACATCTGCAAAAGGAACGCTCGTTTTAACCGTGTTAGGTAAAAATATGAAGGTTGAACATTCTCAGGAAGAAGGAAATTAAGAGAATGCACTGTTCGGTCTGGGGAAAAAAAAACTTATTGTTGGAAACATTAGTAGTGTGTATCCGTCATTTTGCTCAAAATCTATTTAATTCACTTCATCAGTGGTATAACTGTCTTTGATTCTCTTAAAAGGCGCCAATAATACTGCGGTCGGCTGCATTTTATTTTTATGTTTGTAATTTACACTGCTCCTGGTTTAATATATTTAAATTTTGAAATTCTGCTAGCTTTTGAACTTTTATGATAATGGATTAAGCTTATACAGTGTTTACATTGGGCAGCATGGTGGTGTAGTGGTTAGCATATCCACCTGATAGCAAAAAGGCCCTGGGTTCAAGTCCTGTGCTCGGGCAAGTCTGTGCGGATTTTGCATGTTTTCCCTGTTTTTACATGGGTTTCCTCTAGGTACTCCAGTTTCCACAGTCAAAAGACATACACATTAGGCTAATTGGCCTTTCTGATTGTCCTTAAGTGTAGATATGAGCGTGAAGGGTTGTATGTGTGCTGACCTTCGATGATCTGGCAAGCCGTTCAGAGTATTACACTCAAGTTTTGGCTGAAATAGGCTCCAGCCTCCTTGCGACCCTAATAGAATTGAGTGGTTTGGTGAATAACTGAGAATGTTTACAGTGTTAAACTCTGTTAAATGCTGATAATGATTCATGGAAAATTTTGCATTAACCCGGGATTGTGTTTAATACAACTTTACAACTTCAATATTAACATTTCCAAAATATTAACAATGCTTGCTATAAAAATTTATGTTATATATTTCTTTGTATTAAGTACTTTATTTTTCATTTTTGGAATGCATCTACATTGAGAAGGCTTACATACCGGTATCTTACTGCAGTATTGACAAACAGATACGTGTTACTGAGATGCCATGAATTTTCCTTTTGAATAACTGGCTTTCCCAGTGATTAATCTGATTAGCATTGAGAACACTATCCATTAGTATCTCTGAACAGGAAAGCCCTGCAACATATCAGCTCTTTCCTATAAGCCTAAGATTAATTTGTGGATTCCCCTGAAAGGCTTTCACCTCACTCATATCAGTAAATCAAATCACCATCTGCCAGACAAGAGCACAGACATATATTTTGTTACATCAGCACAGACACAGGCTCTGT
>JAQNCB010000014.1:13554687-13566380 GCA_030068295.1 Euristhmus nudiceps
ACTGTTGACAGTGGGGCTTGAACCCCCAACCCTGGGATCAGCAATCCAGCACCTTACCACCAGGCCACCGCTGCCTGGGTTATTTATACATCATTATATATTAATTTTTTAATCTTTCTGTCTATCTTTCATCTCTGATTTTCGACTGTTAGATCATGCCTGCAGAGTTTGTTCTGGTACACTCATGTATGTTTAAAAAGGAAAATGCATGCGGTCCACATGCAGTCAGTGGTATTTAGGGGGAAGCATGTTGACCTTTACTTCTATCTATGCCTGTGTTTGCATCATTATCATAACATTAAAAGGCTGGAGGAAATGTAGCCAATGTTAAGTAAAAGGTTGTAAAAGGTGGAGTCTCAGGATTTAATCAGTAATTTGGACAAAGAAAACTAAAGAAAAACTATCACTAGTAGACACTAATATCAAAGCAGCATAAAAATAATTTGATCTAATTACCACTAGTTAAGTTGTTGGGGAGTTAGGAATTAAACATTGGTTCAGGAAACCAACACATAATACTGGGATTTAAGCTGAACAATCTTAAAGGAAAAATGCTATTTAATATTTTTGCATATCGATATTTGTAATCATTACATAACCTTCAAACGGACAAAGATTTCTTTTATGGATGAATTCTAAGTTTAAGTTTTCTGCCAGTCTTCCATCAACAGTAGCCAGTAGGCTGTTCGTCCTTTAGTCTGTTTAGTTCCTCCTCAGCTGTACATAAGGCTTTACTGTCTAGGCTAGTATTACCATCGCCACCATCATGTTTGGCATCTTTTGATTTTAAACTAGTTAAAGTGAATCACCACTGTGTCATGTAGCTACATTGCATTTATAGTAGAGTCACAGAGCAACTTACATTTTTATGTCAATTATACAACTGAGCAATTGAGATTTAAGGAGAACCACAGTGCAGCACAAAAATGAAACAATAATTCGAATGAAAATAGTATCAAGTGTCGACTTTTGCATGGCAGTGCCTTTTGGCCAACAAAAACATAAACTTTTTAACAACTAAAATCATTACATTTCAAAATTGCTGCCAATTTGTAATATGGCTGTGATTTGGGCATAATATTTACACCAATGATGTTGGTTATAGGTCATTGGCAATGTGTAAGTATTTTTAAAGATTATTTTGGTCTCATGTAACATCTCAATACTTCTAGGAAGCTTGACTCCCATTTTGAAGAAATTGAATCAATAATAACAGAAAAAGGGTTTTATTAAAATATATCAGAAATATTAACATGTACACTTTCTCCGATTAATACTGCATAATGTGCTTACTAAACAACCAAGGCTGATATATTTAGAATTTTCTTGCATCAGTTAAAATATACTATGCTTGCCATAGTAATGAAGAGAAATGGCAGATCTATCAACAAAAGAGAAAATAGTTTCCACATTTTGAGCCCGTATGCTTAGTTGTGACACAAAGATAATGCAAATGTGTTCTATCAGATGTGGGCTGGTGGTGTAGTGGTTAGGGTACTGGGCTTATGATCAAGAGTTTGTGGGTTCAACTCTCTGTTAGACTCCCACTGTGCCAAGACTCCTGCAGTATAAATGGGAATATGGGGTGGTGCCTTGCATGCACCTGAACTGGTTGCACTTTCCCCATTGAACATGACATCCCTGAAGCCAAAGAAAGAAAAGAATAAAACATCTCCTCTGTCATACAGAAATGAATTTCAATTCAATTGTCTGTTTTGATCATGCTGTACAAAACACCTCTGGCAGTTTTTAAAATATTTTCAAGTTTATGGCTCACTAACTGTTGATTGATGTTTAATTGTTTGTCCTTATCATACTTTAAAAGCAGAGAGTTTTAACATTTGCACTTACAGCTACATTTCAAGCTGAAGTGGGAGCATTCCCCTCTTCCTTGGCAAACAGTCTTGCATCCACACTTGGTCAGTGGTTGACAACTCGCAGTAACTAGTGGTCGTGCCATCCAAAAGTCTTGGCAGTCTTCACCTTTTTTTGTCCATCCCCAGTCAGTGGGTTCGCATGTTATGAGCTGACACATTGTCTGGCTCCAGATGCAGGCTGCTTGGGATGTAGCATGGTTAACAAGCTGACGTTTCTTCTGGCACTGAGGTCTTGGTATGCACTTCACCCAGTGATTCAGCCAAACAGCTGAATCACTGGGTGACTTCTTTATTGGAAGAACTTTTATTAGCACAAGTATCTATGCTTATGTTTCGAGATCTAAAAAAAACAACCTACAAACCGAGTTTTGACTGATAGTATACCTAGCTCGTGTCCTAGTGAACCAATATCAGAATGTATTCACTGATAGTGACTTCAGAGCGTTTATGTAAGTCGTTTTGGATAAGGGCGCCTGCCAAATGACGTAACTGTCAACGTATATATAAGTAAAGCTGTATGTATTGGCGGTGTAGCCTCATAAGGTCTTTGTTTCTACATGTATCCAGCATTGCATCATCACCTGTCCTACACCATCAGCTGTACTAGACCTGTCATACACCAGGACTACAAACCTCTTCAGAAAAATCCTATTATTTGTATGCAGTGGTGGGCAATGCCATCTCAGCTGAGAAAATGTTTTTAACTCCTCTGGAAACACAGCCCATGTCTGCCATGCTGATTTCTTTCCTTTCCCATGGAAAGCCGAAACAACATCCCATCCAGTAAAGTTTCTGAAGATCAGTGTCTTGCAACCATTGCAGAATTCCAACTGCTATATAAAAGCTCTGTATCATCATCTCCTGTAGAGCTTTGATAGTTATGCTTTTAGTACCACGTGCTGCAGCATGTTTTGTATGAAAGATTATGTAAGTGTCAGTTTCTTAGTGACAACAGGGAGCCATATCTTCCAGGCTGAGTGATTGGTGGACAAAAAAAATCCAGTTCCTTTGTTACAGTTACAATATAAGAGAAAATCATTCCAGCAAGAAAAGTTCAGACTTGTTATAGTGGTCCCCTAAGAAGTGTTCCCAGTTGGATGGTAACTTCCTTTTGGCTGTCAGTCATCCTCCTGCCGCTCATTCTCTCCTTGTTCTGGATTCAGCTTTCAGGTTTTCTTTAGAATAGATATGAAAGTTAATATCTGCACTTTGAAATGTAAGTTTTTGTAGAGGAAATAACCTAAGTGTTGCATACTATTTAAATATCGTTGACTTTGGTGGCAAACGGTTTACTACTGCTAATCCATTAACAATTAAGATTTTTTTTTTTTTTTGCTGCAACTAGAAAATCGAAACTCAAAAATCAAAGCTGTTCAGCTGCTAGGTTTTAATTTTTTTGATTCTGTGTACACTAAATATTCAGAGTAAAAAGATGTGATTTCATTGCAATTCAAATAAAAGAATTCCCATGTACTTGGTTTTTAGATACCCCCACCCCTGCTCAGATGGAAATGATATAAGAATGTGAAGAATTTAGTGCCTATCTTGAAAAATGGTGGCTTTTGTGCTTATTTGCAAAGGTTACGCTTATGTAACATTTGTGGCAAATTTGGTTTTTGTATCATCATCTGAATGATTCTTCTGAATTTTTGGACTTGCCTGCTGTGCTATACTGGGACTACATCAGGTACCCCTGATCTTTTGATCAGTATTCCAGATCCTGATGTTCGAAAAAGTTGAATTATTGTTTTACTAAGACTGCTCCGATTCTCAATTCATCACGGTACCAACGTGCTTTCATTTGATTGTTTTGTTCTGTGATTTATTAGGTTAAAAAGGCCTGATATTAAACCTGGTGAAAGTGGGCATATCGCCAACTATCATAGTGGAGTCAGACATGTTTCAGCCAATAAATTGATTCCTATGTTGTGCTTATCTGTAACAAAGACAAGCCGTTAAATGACCCAGTAAAGCTAACTTAAATGTGCGTGTAAACGTAGTCACTGAGCCACCACCACGCCACATTGCATGTGAACTATTCCTTTGAGATTTATTTACCCATTGACCTGTTCAGTCTACTGCTTCCTCGCTCACTTTGAGGTCATACCACCTGCCGTGATCGGCTGCTTTCATCCCACTTTCCTTTGCTGTAATCCGGAAGCGAATATCCTACTACCTGAAAATGATCTCATAGAATCTTGAGTATTTACGGTCTCAGGAAATGCGTTGTCACCCATCAACTGATTGCAAGTGTGTTAATCTAAAAGCTGTTGCCATCATAGGCCCACATCAAACAGCTGACATGGGAAGTTAAGTTAATGTTATGAGAAGGGGTGTGTGATGATTGTCTCCCAGAATTTGTTTTTGTCAAAACGATGTGATAAGGATTGAGGCTTGGAGAAATAGCGTCCTAGACTAAACCCACACTCGGATAGATGAGGGAGGATGATTACGGATGTTTCATCTCATGTAAACTTTGTGATGAAGAAAGTACATTGTGTCAGAGTAAAATAAACAGTATTCTTTTAAGACCAAGGCCTGCCTGTAATTAGGAGCAACATTTAGGTTAGAGCAGATCTGCTGTGTTGTGATAGCAAGTGGTTAAAAAGGCCAAAAGGAGATTCACACCCACACCCACTCATAATAGTACAGCCCACACTGTGTATTACAGTATGAGTTAATTAAGTAAATCCACAATGCAAAAACTCTTTTCTTTAGAGAATCTTCACCACTATTGTAGTTTATAATTCCAGTTCATTTTGGTCTATAATCCCAGTCAATTTACTATTGTGCAGTAGCAAGTAAAAATGAATAGGCTTGTTATAAAATTTTGAGAATGTCTAAGCAACTTAATTAGTCATACTGATTATAAGGAAATTCCCCATGTTATCCACCCGCGAGCCTGAGAGGAGTCTGAGCACAAACATTGGCAGAAACGCAAATATCCAAAAGGCCATACATATTTAATCTGATACTTGATATCACAATATGCTGTTTACATGACTCATTAAAATTATTTTGCTAACTGGCAAAATTAGGTAATGGCCAAACAGTTACGTGAAAAAATACAGTACTTTCATCCTGTAAGAAAACATTGTGTCACCTGCCAGTGAAGCTGAAGAAAAACATGGGGATCGCTATGTCTATATATGTGTTTGTATGTATATAGTGAATTTTTTTATATTAAGATTTTTTGTGTAAATACTCTAACCAGGCAACCCCAAGTCATGTCATGCACTTTATTACCTTTTTAACATATTTGAATAAACGATCACTTGCAGGTGATATACGAATAACAAATAACACATAAAACTGACATTTATGTAGTCATTTTAATTTGTCCTAAATAAAATCACAATAAAATAGTTAGTGAGCGCTTGCATTTATTACAGAAGCAGGTGTTCCAGATAGGGTTCCGTTGGAACACTGGAATGCGTACTCATATTTTCACGACTGTATATAAACACACTCATTGTGTAATATCTAAGTCTCCATTCATGCTACTGGCAGGAAAAGGAAGCTCAGCAAGTACTGATACTATAACATATGATTATGCCCGGAGAAAGTGCATGTTCATTTCAGTCCAGAAATACCTTGTTATGTGAACCTGAAATAAAAATGACTTTGAAAGTAACCACAAAAAAGTAACTAAAAATTGCAGAGTAAGAAGACAGTAAGAAGGTCTAGATTACAGTACAAAGCTGTTTTTCTTTCCAAGTTTGTTGTTGTAAATGGCCAGATTTTTGCAGGAGACACAGACCATTGCATTGTGCAAAAAAAGCCCAGAAATTCCCTACTTTTCTAGGGTTATTTGTTTTTCTATGAGAATCCGGCCCAGTTTACATATCACACTGGTCAAATATACTAATTTATTGTTATTTAAGCCAGTAATTTATTGGTTCTCTTTCACTCATAGTTTGTAGACACAGTTTACTAGGCTTACAAAGTAATAAATGAAGTAATATAAATGTAGTGAAGTGGTAATTACACATAATGCAGAATATCATCCAACACTGTCCTACAGAAGCTAGTGTGTTGTTTGATTCCCCCATCTATGTATTTTCAGGTTATAAGTAAAATAAATTTATTTCCTGTCTTTAAATTAAGATTTTAAGTATCTTCTGCTTTGGTTGCCCTTACAACAAATTTTCAACCTGCGTGTAGCTACAGTAAACCCATTTTCTGAAATAAAAATGTTTTCATACAACCACTATAATCTAAAAAATGACCTCTCACAGCTCCAGACCTCCAAAAATCCAATCTAAAGTCCAATCTCTGGATGACCAGTATCACTTCCTTTTAGTTGTGGTAAGTGTGGCAAGACAGTGTAGACAGTTTGGCCTTGTTTATTTGTTTGTAACTCCCTTCCAAAACTTCTTTACTTTTGGAGAGAGATGATAGTAAATCTGCTTTATGTGACTGGAATATGTAATTACAGGACCTTGTACCATGATATTTTATAAATTTAGCACGTTTTAATTAGATTTTAAGACAAGATGCTGACGGAATTGTATATTTAGACATTATATTTATCATCTTCTGGAAGGTTTTTATTCCTGGTTTGTACATACAGCTTGATGTTCAGAATGGGTTTTTAAAACATGTGCATTAAATAAAATGGAGTGTACATACTTTGGCAGTTATATTTTGCAAGATCAGTCTTGGATCTGGAATGAAGGAAAATGACTGATTTGTGAAGGACCATAATGATAGCGGAAGTCCTGCAGACTGCGAGCCAAGTTTGGGCCGAAAATGACAAAATTTCCCCTTGGCATGAGCATTGGGGGTATTGACAGATTAGCTTCAATATTGCTCAAACAGATCATGACTTCCTGTCGTACCTGAATATGCATATACAACTTCTTTCACTTAGCATCCCCACCGATACTAATAGCACTCAGTTCAGGAAACTCTGCATGGCTAGCTGTAAGCTACTATCAAAGGCTGGAACATTAGGCCTCCACAAAACAGCAGCCACAAATAGTAATTTGCAAAACACAAAATAAATACAAACAAAAATATCAAGCCATAATAAAATGTAGCGCGGTACAGTGGGGTAGATTTTAGCATTTTGCCTTACAGCAAGATGGTCCTGGTTTCGAGTCAAGGGCTCGGCAAGGGCATTTCAGTGTGGATTTTATGGATTCTGCGTTTGCATGTTCCCCCGATGAGCCTATGGATTTATTCCAAGTACTCCAGTTTTCCGCCCACAGCCCAAAGTATGCACTTTACTCTAATTCTCTGTTTCTAATCTCCTTATGTATAAGTGTGAATGTTTGGGTGGGTATTGGCCTTGCGATGATTTGGTGAGCTGTTCAGGGTGTACTCCACCTTTGCCCAGAGTTGGCTGAGATAGGCTTCAGCTTCCCTGTGACTCTAATATGATTAAGCAGTTTGGCAAATGAATGGAAAATAGACTAAACAGTGGCTTAGTTAAATATCTGTGTATAGAGTGCATGTTGGCATTTTGACTTTTTGGACATCAGTTTGATATCCATTCTCTAAAGTTTACCCTTTTTGTGGTTCAAGCTTCCGGCTTCGTGTCACATCTCAGCTGTGCACTCCGAACTGCTGTCCTCTTGGGTCAGAATGCAGTGCTCAAAGTCCAGTAATTATAAGGTGGAATCCTGCGGCAACGTCTCTGACTGCGTTTTAATAGCCGTGTTCGATTTGGCTGTGTCAGCACAGGACCTCGCCCATGTGGCCATTAAAGCCTCAGTGCCCGCTTTTCTTCATTTAGTTTAAAGGTTTGTGTTTGAGAAAAAATTATGCCATTTCTCACCTTTTCGATGGCGTTAATGTAGCCTTTATAAATATATATTTTAATGAATCCCCTTTACTAATTATTGAAGATTTATAGTCTTGTGTTTGGGGTTGCATCCATTCATTAATCTTCTGAAAAGCTTAATCCTAATTAGGGTTGAAGGGAAGCTGGTGTCCATCTCAGACAACTTTGGACAATGGCAGAGTACACCCTGAACAGCTCAACAAGCCAGAAACACTGACAGCAACCCAGCCTACTCTCTAAGAACGACAGAAAAGGTTCTTTTAAATGCCTCTCCCCATAGACATTGGTTGGCCTTTGATAACCCAGTGAGCTGCACCGGGGGGACAGCAGTGGCAACTTGTTGATAGTGTGGCTTGAACCCCCTACTTTAGGGATTAGTAATCCAGCACCCTACCACCAGGCTACAGGCCATCTGACACTTGCACGAATTTGTGGCACACAATGGCCATGAACAATGCACAAACCGGCGTGATCTGTGCGTGCACCCATCTTGACTGCATGACATGGCGGGACGAGAATTTTGAAATGTTCAAAATCTTGGTCACGGCAAATTTTCATGACCAGGCTGTGAAATATGGGCAGACTGTTCGTGAACTCGTCTGGACGATGCGGGGGATGCGTGAAGTATGTGTGAAGTATGCGTTGCAGTGGCAAAACTTTTTTTATTATTATTTATTTATTTATTTATTTTTTTGGTGAATTTTTTTTTTTAAATTCTGCGATGCATTGAAGCCGCAGAACCTGAAGCACGATATAGTGAGGGATGACTGTATTGAGTTGTATTGGATTGATGGCTATTCTGCCTATGTGCAGTTAAAATGAGAGCAGCATATTTCCAATTACAAGGCATGGTAGAGTATATGTGTATCCCACTCATGAGACCAGGTGACACTGGATATACACCAATCTGCCATAACATTAGCACCACCTCACTAGTCTGGAGCTAGGCAGCCTCACCTGCAGTAAGCCACAATGAAACACCGTTCAGTCATAGCCAGCATTAATATTTTGAGCAGTTTTTGCTACACTAGCTGTTCTGTTGAGTCAACTTCTTATTGAAACTGCCACTTTGTGATTGTTCAATGACTGAGGGCATTCATCTTCAAAATGGCATGTCCTGGTATGCCAGGGTAAGTGCCTAATAAAGGTAGTCCAAGGAGGGACAACTAGTGAACTGGCAAGAGAGTCATGGGTTCCCAAGGCTCACTGATGCGTGTGAGAATTCAAGGCTAGTACATCTGGTCTAATCCCACAGAAGAGGTTCTACTACAAAAATTGTTAATGATGGCTGTGATAGAAAGGTGTCAGAAAGAACAATGTATTAGAGCTTGCTAGGTATGTGGCTGCCTTGGTACAGACCAGTCAGGTGGTGTTAATATTATGGTTGATCAGTGTAGAAACTCATTTTAAACATTGTAATCTAGATATAGTGGGATTTTTTCTGACAGTCCAAACTAATTCCTATGTATGGTTGTACACCATAAAAAGGTTTACAATCTCTTGCAGTGCTAACACACACACACACACACACACACACCACACAAACAATCATTCACACTCACATTCAGACTTGCGGGCAATTTAAACTAGCCAAGAGGAAACTGGAGCACCTGGAGAAAACTCACGTAGGCATGGGGAGAATGTGGATACACCAAACAGAAACGAATCGTCAGCCACAATGTTTAAACCCAGAACCTTCTCACTGTGAGGCAACACTCCTAATCACTGAGCAGCCATGACCCACACAGGTTACTTATACACACACACCAACAACTTCCCAACAAATTCACCTAACGAACAGCCATTCAGAACGTAACTCATTCGTAAGCTGGGGAGCGTCCGTATTATGATACAGACATAAAATGAAGTATAAATTGGATAAGGCATAGGTAGCTTTTGCATTTGTATAAAATGAGCTGTTAGTTTCGGGGTAAAAGTAGGGTGTATCATGTAGGTCTTTCACAATTCCACTTTAATTCGCTGGGAGACATGAGCATGCTCAGAAATGCGTCTGAGATCTTAAATGACTGTTCCTAAGGTAGAAGAGGATAATTTTCATATTTTTACTGATTGTTTGCTGCAAACTGGGTGCTCCAGGATGAGATCAAATTTATGTGCAACTACAGTCTTTCTACAGTCAACAAAACTCTCACTTGCCCCGACACTAAACACAAAACCACTCACACACTGTCTCTTGTCAGCCCTGCTTACTGTGAGACCACATTAAAGTAAGAGTATTACAGCCACCCCTCCTCCCGAACACAAATGAGCCACGAAAGAAATTAGCTATGACTCAGTAAATCCGTGGTTTGACGGTTTCTGCCATTGTACCCTTGACGAACTTTCCCAAAAGCTACTTCGTATAAAACCATAGGGAACATGAATAAATTTATATTTAAAAATGAGTTCACCTCCTCTGAATCTTTTCTAAACTCCTCTCCTTTCCTATGCAAGTTTGCCAGTTCTTAGTGAGCAGCTGATGAAATCCTGTTGTAGGTGTACAAGTGGCAAATGAGCACTTCTGCAAAAACCATGGCCTAAACCAGACCAGACCACCAACACACACGCATGCCGTGTGTGACTCTTCTGGGTAGACAGCAGTGTGTGAGGCTTGCTTGTCTTGTGGCAGTGTGTGTGGTACAACCTAAGATGCAGGCCTGTAACTATTCAAAATGTCCTGCTGTTGTTTGATGAAAGGTGTCTCCGGTATTAGTATGACACATATCATATCTAGCTAGATTAAGTTTCCTTTTAGCTTCAGACTAAAAGGTGACAGTCTGTAACCTGTTTGCCCAAGAAAGTTGTGTTGTAACCCTTTTAACCCTATATAGAGCACCACCATGCTTTCCATCCCTTATGTGGTGTGTGGATCCAATCAGCACCAGCCTGGTGGCTTAAAATCAACAGTAGCCTGTGCTTATATTTAGCTTAAGTACCCATCAGTGTCTCGACTTCCTGCAGTTTTCCTCATGCCATGTGTATAGCTGCTTATTTTAGTTAAATAGGCACAAAAAGCTTAAGATGTTTTAAAGGGCTGGTTTTGACATGTATAGCACTGTTTTCACATTATATTCCACTTACAGCAAAAGCAGTCAATTGACTTGTCCTAGTTTTGGTTCTTCGCTAGAGCAAAGAGGTTTATGTTGCTCCCAACCATGCTGAAAATTCCAGATTGGTCCAAGATTGGTCAAAACAAAGCTTAGCAGTGGTAGATGAAAATCATTTTTAAATTACTGCCACTAAAGCAACACTGTAGACAAACATTAGTTGACTTGTTTACTGGGCGCTGGTCATTTTTACCTGAATGAATTAGTAGGGTGGTCAAGAAATGTTTTTCTTTTCTTTTTTTCTTCTTTTTTTTCGCCTTATTTGCAGTATTTTTATAAACTATTTCCATACCATGATTTGGACAGCTGGTAGCTGGTCAGACCAAGCTGGATTTTTCAGGAGGAAAGTAACAGACATCAAAATATTTTTCTCAATTTTCGGCCAAGCAGGAACGTTTAATTTGAATGGTACTCAGACTGAGTAATTCACACTCTGAATAAGGCATTCTGTCTGACCTCTTTAAATCGAAACTTCATAATTACTACCATGGCAGCATCCACTGAGCAAAGTAGAAACAGAAAATCATAGCCAGGGATAAACTCGTGCCATATTAAGCAAGCTTTATTTCAGTCCCGAGTTTTATTAACTTTTTCCAGAGATTTTATGTTGGGGATGCGAGAGGCGAACCACTTCTCCCTCACGTCCCAAACGCATTCACTGGGGTTAAGCTCAGGACTCTGTGGTGTCAATTCATGTGTGCAAATGATTACTTGTGCTACCTGAACCACACTCTCACTATCTGAGCCCAAATTTTGTGACCCATCAGAGGAGAAACTCCACTAAGTGGATAACTATAATAATCTCAAAAATAAATAAGTTGTACATTCAAGTCAAATACGCTTATATATGTGTGTGTGTGTGTGTGTGTGTGTAAGTGATAGTGTGTATGTGAGTGTGTGTGTGTGTGTGTGTGTGTGTGC
>JAQNCB010000014.1:13637553-13651411 GCA_030068295.1 Euristhmus nudiceps
GAGCGCCACTGACAACTAGTGTAGTGGAGGTGCAATTACACTTAATTCTAGTACAGTATGGCAAAAAATCCCCCCCCCCGGCATCACACCGCGCCCCACTATTTGAGAAGCACTGCGATAAGGAAAAATCAGACACATAGTAGAGTCTACTACTACTAATTTTCTTTCGGCTTCTCCCATCAGGGATCGCCACAGCGTCCTTTACCATATATGGAAGGGGGCCTGTGGTCACCACGCATATATAAAACGTAATTATTGCAGGACCAAGGGAGTCCACTTAGAAGTCCTTTACTCATGGTGAGTGCATGCTGGAGTCGACTAAAGCATGGTTTGATGTGTCCAGCGTCTGTGCTAGGTAAAGCGATAAATCGATATCCTTTGAAGTGATATGTAACATGAGAATTCTATGATTTGTTAGTTGCATTGGATTCATAACTCCAGCACAGAATTACACATTTGACACCAAACACTTGTGTAAAGAAAATATTCAGGTAAAGAGATCAAAAGTAAAGGATGACCATGGGCATCAGTCCTGACTAAATGTTGTTCAAGTGTAACATGACAAATTCAAAGACGAATGCTGCAGATGATAAAAATCCGGGACAAGACAGAAATTCACATGTCAGATGACATATGAGATGATTTTTTTTTTTAAGGTACCAAGCCAAGGGCACCCGCTGTCTCTCTCTGCCATTGCTAAGATTTAAACTGTCAGCCTTTCTGTCACTGGTGCAGAACTTTAAATGTTAAACTACCACCTTCAATTACATAGATGTTTGTGTGTGTGTATGTGGCTAGACATGGTGATGGAGGGACAGGACAAGGACAAGAGGAATGAAATGGTAAAGCCAGCCACCTGCTGTTGGAGAAGCAGATGGTCCTGTAGAGAGATGCATTTCCTGAGCCACCTGCAGTTAACTAGACGAAGCTCAACAGAGTCACAAACCATCTTTCAGCTCTCAGATATTACTCCTGTACCACTTCCTCTGAAGTGAAGCAGACTTATTTACATACTGATTACAGATTATCACTAGCTTTATATGTAAAAATGAGTGATAATCCAAATAATTCAGTGAACACAATCAGAACCATTTCTCAATTTACATATACTCACTGGACACTATTAAGTTATCACTTGTCCACCTGCTCATTCATACCTTCAATATTTCAGGTGACAGCAGTACAATGTACACAATATTTTTATATTCGTGCATGCTAGATATGATAAATCAGACATTCTGATTGGCTCCTCTACCACTAGGTTATCACCCCATATACCATCAGTAGGTCCATCACTGTAAGGCACAGTGGTGTAGTGGTTAGCACATCCACATAACAGCAAGAACAGTCCCAATCATGGTGTTTCTGTTTGAATATCCTCTTGCTTGTGTGGGTTTCCTTTGGGTACTCTGGTTTCCTCCCACAGTCCAAAGACTGAGACACAGTCCAAAATAATTGCCTATTCCACATTTGCTGCCTAGGTGTGAGACTGAACAGTTGTGTGTGTTGACCCTGCGATGGTTTTATGAGATGTGTACCCCTCCTTCACCCATTGTCGGCTGAGATAGGCTCCGGCCTCCCAAGAACCCTAAAAGGATTAAGCAGTTTGGCAAATCAGTGAGTAAGAGGTACATCTTTACAGAAAATAAATAAATAACTAAGTAAATAAATAAATAAAACAGAAGCGATTGTGACCCAGTGCTAACCTAATCGCCAAACAGCGCTTCCATTTATTCTAGACTAACTCCACAAAATGCAAAACAATTTGGAATGAAAGCATTAAATAATACAAACTTTTTAACAGATTTGTCGAGAACTTGTTACATGTATCGTAGATTCAGGTTGAGCCTCAGTTCATGTAATCAAATATAACAGGAAAACTTAATCACAGTGACCTTTTCTCTTTCATAGCTTTTGGTTTATTGACTCTTAGGTCAGCATGGTGGCTCAGTGGTTATCGCGTTCACCTCACAGCAACAAGGCTCTGCTTTCGGCCCACTGGGGCTTTTCATGTGCCGTTTACATATTCTTCCAGTGTCTGTATGTGAAATTCCTCTTGGTGCTCCAGTTTCCTCCAACACTTCGAAGCAGTGGGCGCCAACCCTGCTGCTGGTGAAGTGGAGGAAGATTCAGGTATCAGGCACCAATGGGAGCGCTGTGGGTTTTGGACCCATTAACTGAGGAAGGCCTGTCCCCCGCCGGTCTGAAATGTCACAACGTCATGTATTTGGTCCTCCGTAAATCTTATGCAAATGGTTGGACTTCCAAATTACATACTCAAATCAATTATTGATCGTTAACAGCATAAACATGAATATAAATATGAGTACAGAAATTGTAACAGCTTTGGAATGAGTGTTCAAATTCATTTAAAGACATTTATAATCCTGAACTCGAGAACTATCCAATGAAGTCATCTCTCATGAAATATATAAATTGTTATTTGTGATTGAATGATGTGAATGATTATACCTGTAGAAGAGCTATTGTATGATTTCCTGCACCACTTGTTCGTATTGGATTATTTATGTGATTATTGTATAAGGATATTGTACATAAGTATATTGTATTCAGTTTATTCACTGAGGTGAATGTAAGATTATTTTATTTCAGCCATTTCACACTGTACAGGTGCTGCTTGACTGACCTTGAAAAAAACAAAATGGCTGCCCTAAGTGATGGGGGCAGCCTTCAAGACCAACTCAAGGAATGTCAGGTTATGGCGTCACATATGATGTCATAAGAGACCAATCAGAACGAGGTCAAGCTGTCACATGATGTCATTGTAGACCAATCAGAGTGGAACAGGCACTTGATAAGCCGCTCCAGTACTGCAGTCTGGGTCCAATAGCTATGCGGCCGTAGCGCGCCATCGCAGTTTGAATGAATCGGATTCGGTTCTCGGAATAGCGAACAAGTTAAGGAGAATGCCGCAAGGTCGCTACTGTCTCGGATTTGGTTCTCGGGTGACTTGGCTCTGATGTCACGAATCAAATTTCGCAAGCTGATTGGTTGAAACTAATTTCCCATTCGTGTGACAGAAAATATGGAAGTATTTTTGAATGTTTAGCTGTTGTTATTAATATTTTGAGACAAGAGGATGCGGAGGACAGGGATGGATGGAGGCGGATGATTCGCTGTGACGACCCCTGATGGGAGAAGCAAAAAGAAAAGCAGTAGCAGCTGTTGTTATTATAAGCATTTATAGAGTTGAATACGTATTTATTGATATTATATACACATATACATGTACATATACGTCAGTGTGGGTCCAAGATTTTTCTCTTGGAACAGTTTCCTTTGTGTGAGTGATTGCATGCTCTTCTTTTCTTAAACGCTACAGAAACACCTGAAAAATGGGTTTTGGATCTCTTGTATTGTGAACTGGACATGTTTCGCAATGACACTGGAGGTTTACCTCCCTCAGGACTTTGGCTCCAACCTTAATCATGCCCACCTGAAGGAATGTTTTGAGCTGCAAAAAGTGGTGCTTGTAGATTTTGGTGGGAGATAAAACCTGTGGGAAGGTCAATCTCCAGAAACAGGGTTGGTGCCCCGTAGTTTAAATGCAGATTTGGTCAACTGGCTCCTTGAGACTTCTGCACTGTCTTCAAGTTTGCCTTACTCCGGTAGATTGTAGTAAGTGGGTACAAAGCTTCCATTCTTGTGATGGATGGTGTAGACTCAGTATCCAATAACTTTTAATGATAAAGTGACTGGTGCAATCTAGCCAATGTGTAATTATACTCAGATCCTGTAAGGGGAGCTATTGAATTAGATATGCAAGGAGTGAAGAACTAGGACAGTAAATCATGTTCCCGATGTCAGGTTCAGTTTTTCTACTCTCAGATCTAATCAGCTTTAAGTTGGCTTTATGCTCTGCTCTCAAGAGAAGTACACCCAAGCTGGTTTTACTAAAGCACCAGGTTAAGATAGCCGTACATAGTGTTTCCTCTTGGGCGGCATTGTGGCGTACTGGTTAACGGATTCACATAACAGCAAGAAGGTGCTGGGTTCGAGTCCCAGTCATGGTGTTTCTGTGTGGAGTTTGCGTGTTCTCCCTGTGCTTGTTTCCTCTGAGCACTCTGATTTCCTCCTACAGTCTAAAGACATGTACGTTAAGCTATTAAGTATTCCTAATTGCCTCTCTGTGTGCCTGTGAATGGTTGTGGGTGTGTTGACTGTTCACTGTGTATCTGCCTTTGCCCAGTGTTGGCTGTGATATGTTCCAGTTTCCCCACAACCTGGTAGGGTTTAGCGGTTTGGAAAATGAGTGAATGAGGCGCAAATCACAAGGGGAAAAAAAAAAGAAAAAAAAAAAAAAGAACAGAAGCGATTGTGACTCTGTGCCAACATTAGCTGACCAGCCCTTCCGTTTATTGTAGACTTATTTCACGAGAAGTGACAATATTTGGAATAAAAGCATTCGATGGTAAGAACTTTTTCAACAGATTTGCAGGATAACGGCTAAACGTGTTGTAGTTTCAGTTTAGGAGCTTCAGTTAATGTAACCAAACAAAACAGGAAAAACTTAATCTCAGTGACCTTTTCTCTTTCATAGCGTTTGGTGTATGTAAGAGACCTGTTAAAAACTATCATAGAATAAAAGTCTACAGAAATATTGATGTTACAAAGATGGAGATCAGAAATGACGGATGTTCAGCGTAGGCTTGCACTTTCCACACCAAAAATGATCAATTTTGGGTTATTGGTACCATTTTGTAGCTGATATCCTAAACTTTAAAATGATACCAAATTTCATAACATAGATTGTATGTTGCTAGTTTTGGAGAAACAAACAAAACCTGGCAGGAATCTTCAGCCTTTTAAGCATACAGCTTTGCAGAAAAGCGAACTTAAAGTTCAACTAAATATTTAATAATTTCCAACTTCATACCCACTTTGCTTTGATGGGCCACATATTCTTTCAGGTTCTTTAAATTGTTTCATGTGCACTGTGGAGGGTTAAATATTCCAATCCCTTCCTATCTTTCTTTAAGGAACGTTGTTTTAAATATATCATTTCATTTCTTATGCACTTGTTGAAAAGAAGAAATCCTCAGCCCATGTTTACTCCTCAAAAGATGAGGCCTTTCCTAAATGCTAGTTTTGTACTAAACCATGATTACAATTGCGAGGCTGGTGGCGTAACGGTTAGAGTGTTGGGCTCGTGATCAGGAGGTTGTAGGATCGAATCTCTGTGAGTCTCCCAGTGGGATAAGATCCCTGGGCAAGGTATTATCCACAAGTGTGCCTCTGTTCACCCAGTAGTATAAATGGGGATCAGAAAAATACTGGGAAGGTAACCTGCAATGGACCATTGTCTCATCCAAGAGGTGCTGAAAAGCCCAACTTTACCTATGATTACAATCACGTCATTATTTCTTTTTTGCATCATTACCAGCCCTAACTGAACGATCCTAACTTTATTTTGTTCTTCATTTTTTTAAGAAATACAGGCAAGAAAGATAAACAGACAGACAAACATGAAATATTTTGTGTTCATACTCTACAAAGAAATCCAAGTCAAAGTAAATTTTGAATTCACTTGAGGGACTGAACTGAATTCAATTGAGGTTTTTTTTTTTTTTTTTTTTTTTTTTTTTTTTTTTTGTTTTTTTTTTTTTTTTTTTTTTTTTTTTTTTTTTTGCTTTATTTTATATTTTCTGCACCAACTTCTGATTCGGGTTTGTAGATTTATAAAAATATGTTAACATGACCTCAGAGTAAAATTTCCACGAAACAATTTCAGGCAATGACAACCAATCATTGGAGTGAATATTGCTAACTGGAAAAATGGCAAGGATTAAATTGGGAGTAGAAACAGTTGTACATTTCCCTGCATTCAAACATGGATTTTATTACAGGTTTCCACAAGCACATTACAATGTGGGGGGAAATTGCATAGTTTCCTTTATGCCATACAAGAAGAAAAAAAAAAAAAAAAAAAAAAAAAAAAAAAAAAAAATCATACTGTTTATGTTCTGGCAAGACATCCAATAAAGTTGGAATAAATTAAGGCAGTGGGTTTGTCGACAGTGGACAAGGAAACGATAAAGACGAGAGCATCAGTTGTATATAATATGTCCATCACAGTTAAAATACAGGCACAAAAACATTAAATATATGCCCGCAACTTTAACATGGCAGTAATATATAATGGCAAAGGTTCAAGTTTTTTTGTGCGCAATATGTTTATTATATTTTGACCTTGACCTTCAACCTTCTGTAAAAAAAAAACCTCACCATGTCATGAGAAGTGTCATTCAGGTAATCATTGTTCACTGTTTCATGGAAATCTATCACGGCTGTAAAAAGTTGTGTCAAGTATTTGGTCAATGTTAACAGACGGACACTGGACAGACAGACAGACAGCACTATACCATCATACTCGTCTAAAGATGTATAAAAAGGACTGAGTCTGATCTAGTGAGATTCTCATTCTCAACGACTAGTTCTGTTACCGAAGCACCTCAGACATCCCATCGGTAATGCGACAGTCAGCAGCACTAAGACTCTGCAGTAATATAAATCATACCCAGTCTTTACGGTACACTGTTCATAACCCACTTCATTAGTGCTCATCAGAGTGCAGCAACAGAACTACATTTACATATTAATGTAAACGGAGTTGTTTGTAAAACAGCCTGAACACCCTTCAGTGAGGTCAGTTATCTTAAAGTCTCAGAAGGACGAGGTCACAAGATGCGTGTAATAAGAGCCATGAGACTAGCTAAGTGAATGAGGAGCAGCTCTCATGTGATCGTTAGCTCACATCACTGGGAGGTAAACATGTCCGGACCGAGTCAAATAATACAGAGAGACTCTTATTGTGAAAAATGTAAGGGATAAAGTGTGGTGGCACTGGGAGTGACTACCTGGAGTGTGTGGAGGAATTTAATCACAGCCCAGAAAAACCATGGATATTCAGCCACTGTTCCAGGAACCAGCTCAACATCCACGACAACCCTGACCAGGATAGTGCACTTACTGTGGAGACTTGATACTATGAGAGAAATTAATCAGTATTAATGTAAGAGAATGTTCCAGAATCCTAATACGGGTACAGCACTACATGCTTACCTGTAGATGTATGAGGTTTCTGGTTATGGTGGGTATGGACTGTCTGAAAATGGAGCGAGGTAATAAGCAAACTTTTTCCTTTTTCCATCTCACAACTTACAGTATACCAATATGACCAAGCGAGACTCTTATTTAACGATATTAAAGATAATAAAACAATATTTTAAATCAATATACAGTTTCGTGACACACGGTGGCGTAGTGGTAAGCTTTTCTGCCTGACAGCAAGGTGGCCCTGGGTTTGAGTGTTTGGGTATAGTTTGTATGTCCTCCTGCTTACATCGGTTTTCCCTGAGTACTATGGTTTTCTCCCACAGTCCAAAGATTAGGCACTAGGCACAGTAGGCTAATTAGCAGTTACAACCTGCCTGTAGGTGTGGATGTGTGTGTGAATGGGTACGTGTTACTTAGCCCTGTGATGGTCTGGCATACCGTTCTAGGTGTACCCTGCCTTTGTCCAGTGTTGGCCGAGACAGGCTCTAGCCTCTGGTGGATTAAGCGGCTTGGCAATTCAGGGAGTGAGTACACAGTTTCACACATCAGTCTCGCTATGAGTAGCTCCACCTGCTGGACAGATGCGATGCAGAGTGGAGCAAAACAGTAGCTGAAAAAATTATATTATAAAATATTATACTCATATAAAAGTCAAGAATATAACAGTCCACTGCTATGATGAGGCATCATGGCCACCCTGTGAAGTGCCATTACTCTGCAGTAATGGTGTCGGAGATGGCACAGTGATCCTGTAGGGCACCGTGTCCTGGGTTAGCATCTTCCTGGTGGTGCTGAGCAGCCGTGAGTAGTTCTCAGGGTTGTACTGTGAAGGTGGATAGTGGCAGCGGAGCAGTGGGAAATCATCTCTCCCTCGCCTGGAGAGAAAGAACGAAGGCCGGCGCAGATTCTCCCCGTCTTTCAGAGAGTCGGCCAGGGCCTTGTTCTTGCTCTCGGGTAGCAGCATGATGCAGAGCACGGAGAGCACAGCGAATGAGGCGAACACCATGTGGTGCAGGAAGTAGCCGCCGTTGTTTTGAAGTTCCATCAGCGATGAGGCGGCTGTTCCCACGCTGCTGGCAGCCATCAATAGGCCCAGAGTGCCACCGCTGAGCCAAACAAAGAAAAGTGCTCCTGAGTAATATAGGCTGGAACTCTCTACGGAGTTCATTTTAACAGCTACTTAAGAGCACATGGCTATTTCTTCTTACCGCACGACAGTTGGCATGACTTCACTGGCGAAGAACACACTGAGCATGGCTAGAGCCTGAGAGGAGAGAAGCCCGATGAATGACAGCACCAACACCAGTCCTCCATGCAGGTCTGACAGGAAAGAGGCAAAGTCTGTCATTACGTATACTGTACAATGTTTAGATTTATACATCAGTTATGGACATAATTTTTAAATACCAAATTATTAAATAAATACAACATTCATAACATCAATCACGGCGATGCAATATTACAAATTTCTCTGATGTTGGATACGACCCAGGGGCAGTGGTGGTCCGGTGGTAAGGTGCTGGATTTCTGATCCCAGGGTTGGGGGTCCAAGCCCCATTGTCAACGGTTGTCACTGCTTACCCCCCAGAGCAGCTCACTGGGTTATCAAAGGCCGGCCATGTCTTTCACGGTCTGTGGTGAGAGGGATGTAAAAGAACCATTGCTGACTTTCGTCAAGAGTAGCTGCATAGCCGTCAGCATGTTTCTGCCCTGCGATGGCCTGGCGAGCTGTCCAGGGCATACCTTGCCCTCGCCCAGAGTCGGCTGTGATGTGTTCCAGCCTCCCCGTGACCTTAATTAGGATTATGCAGTTCAGAAAATGAATGAATGAATGAATGAATGAATGTATGTATACGACCCTCATATTGTGTTAATTTTCCTAAAACCTGGGATCTACCGAACTCAAAATTAGAATTTTGATGTATTCATATCAACATACCTTTTTTTTATTTAATAAATTAATGAAAATTGATTCTTGTCACGGGGAAAAAAATACATAATTCCTAATAATGCATTTACTCATTCATTCATTCATTCATTTTCTGAACCGTGCAATCCTAGTTAGTGTCATGGGGAGGCGAGCACCCTTCTCAGCTGACTCTGGGCGAGGGCAGAGTATGCCCTGGACAGCTCGCCAGGCCATCGTAGGGCAGAAACACGCTGACGGCTATGCAGCTACTTTTAATGGGGCCTGAAGCCCTGACTTTTGGATCAGTTAACCCATCACCCCAACACAGGTCCACCACTGGCCCCCCTAATAATGCAGCATTTCTTTAACCATGTCCAACCATTACCTGTACAGCTTATCCATCATAGCCACAGGGGAAGCTGGAGCCAGTCCCAGCTGACTTTTGGCAAGAGATGGGGTACACCCTGAACAGGTCATCAATCAATCAATCAATCAATCTCCAACACAGACACAAACTACTATTCATACTAACAGTGAGGAGCCATCTGACCTAATGTGCATGTCTTTAGACTGCTGGAGGAAACCAGAGCACAAGGAGGAAATATCATGAGAAGAATGTGCAAACTCCACACAGAAAGGCTCTAGCCAGCCACAAGGGTCAAACCCAGAACCTTCTCGTTATGACGCTACAGTGCTAGCCATTGAGCCACCACCACACCTATACATGAATATACCATTAATGGGACTTTGTTGGATTGCAGGGCACAGTGTCAGCACATGTATTCATACTTGGGGGAATTCAGAATAGCCAAACCATCAACTACTCTGCTTTTTGGAAATGGGAGAAAACCCAGAGATCCCAGAGAAAATCCACACAGACAGGGGAGGATGCATCCTGCATTCCCATACTTGCTGCTTTTTTTTTTTTTTTTTTTGGAACAACTACACTTCAAATGGTGATAATCAATATGATTATTATTACACTGTGTAAGGGCCAGGAGCAGCAGTGAGGATAAGCCGGTGACAACGGCAGCCAGAAGCAGAATTCCTCTCCGGCCCACACGATCGACGGATACGCACAGGATACCGCAAGCCATGGCTCCTGTCACTGCCCGCAGGTAATAGCTGAGGTAGAAGTGTGATGAGTAGCTGTGGAGGTTCCGCGTAAAACAGTACTGGATCCCTGTGCCTAGGAAACTGAGAAGTAGGTAGACATCACACACACACTAGGTTCTAGAGTGCATCAATGATCCTCTATAATCACTCAAACTGGGTTTACACTGGGGCCACAATGACCACGATCTCCACAATTTAAAAAAAAAAAAAATAAATAAATAAATAAATAAAAACACAGAGCTCCATAGTTTATTTCTTTCCCTACACTTTCCTATGCTCTCAGTCATGATCTGCAATGCTTTGTTACAACAACAATGCCAGCACGATTCTGGTCAATAATTTACATCATATTCCCTCAAGTTCTATTATGATCGCCACAATGTGCTCTCGCATTCTGTTTAGTTCTCTTATGTTCGAGTTCTATTAGGATCACCGCAAATTTATGACCACGATTTGAGCAAGACTGCCACACTTGGAGCATGACTGGGGTATAAAAAGGAGGCAGAGATGGCACCAAAGAGGAACCATGCATCCAAGCGATAAAACTTGAAGGAATTGTGTTTTCAGGTTCCGCAAGATCCCCTATTATGGTGCATGAAGGCCTACTTTATTAATGTCTTTTAACCGCTACTATGTTCTACTATGATTCCCACCGTCTATCATATATTTGACTTGGGTCAAATCGTAATAATCGTGGCAAGTTAAAAATTTTATAACAGTCATCATGATTCCATCAAGTTCCCTCAGGATCATCATGATTCAATCCCATAACCACTCATTACAATTCTCTCAAATCATGGAAGTCATGGGCATCCTGACCCCAGTGTGAACTCAGGGTTACAGTGGTAAGTAAATTACACATTTACTAGGAATGGTATGTCCTGTCTGTCCCACAACACTCTGATTGTTGTGTGTTGAGTTCATGACACATATATCCGAGTGAAACACGAATGAAATTTGTTTTCTAATTATTTGGTCGGCCTCGAAACAGGATTTATAATACTACACATTTTCTATGAGTTTCCTCTTTGAGGTCTTAAATGTGACACCTGATAGCATTAACATCAACAGTGCATCGATATACAACAGTTAATACATATAACACAAAACCGAGTTGTGTGACCCGATAGCAACAATTAATTAAAATAAAAAACATAATACAATCAAATATCAATCCAAAAGAGTTTTATTTTCAAGCAAGGTTAGCTTAGCAACTCACTCCACCATTTTTCTTCTGTACTCACAACACATGAGCTAATATTCGAGTAGCAGAGCAGCCAATCAGAAAGCGCGAATGCATCTTGCCAGATATCGGGTCATGAATGATCTGATTTTATGGAATAACTGTTAACTGTCCCAACTGAATATGGTTGAAATAACAAGCAAGCACATGGTGTAATAAAACATTGTTAAGGAGGCAAGATTATTATACACTACATAAATAAATTAAGAAAGAAAATAATAATAATAATAACTATTGTTCCAGGTTTAACCTAAATTAATGTTCTGTACCTGGAAACGGAGTACAGTGCAGGTTATAGCACATAAACATCTACGACTACTTTTCTTTCGGTTTCTCCCCTCAGAGGTCGCCATGGCGCATAAACATACAGGTTTGTTTAAGTGTCACTCACAGGGTGAAGGCCAAGATGAGACAGTTCCTCCAGATAACCTTAGTGTGACGGAGTTCAAATATGTGGTGGTAGTTTGGCTGAGGGTCTTCTGGGAATGCCACATCGATTTCTGTAGAATGCAAGAAGAAGGAGCTCAATACATATAAACACTGTTTCAGACAGAGCCAGACTCGAGCCAATAAAATGTGTCGGACATTAAACTGCGTCAATATTCACAGCCAACAGTGCGTGCCTCCCTCTGCCTGCCACCCCCACACACACAATCTTATCCTCACTCACTGTGTCTTCATCTCTTTCACACGCTCTCTATTTTGAGAATGACAGCATTTTTTAAACTTGAATGCATTATTCTCTTTTGCATAGTTTTAAACTGCAGGTTACAGCATTTTAAATTTTGATGACCCCAAAAGAGAAAAATCTAATCAAAATTTAAAGTCTTATCTCCAGCCAAAAATTATTTTTGATCTCGTTTTGGGAATAATACATTATTATATTAATATTATACCATTAACATTATTCATATTGTTTTAAGAATTTTTTTCTCATTGAAAGATTTCTTAAAACAAGAAATATATTCTTCAAACAACATTCCTACTACGGTAAGTGCAATTATCTTACTGCACTGACAGATAATTTAACAAGATACAAATTATAAGCAAGAAAAATTTGATTAAAACATTAACAATATTAATAATTTTAGAATACATTAGATTAATATAATATTATTCCAAAAACAAAGTCAAAAATAATTTTCGGCTTCAAATAAGACTTTAAATCTTGATTATACAGAAATATTTTCAGTGCATCATTTTGTTTAAACATTTCCCCTGAAATGCACAGACACAGTGCCAAACAAGAGCTGCTACTTTCTGATGGATAAATAGATAGCGAGCTAGACAGATAACCGAACTCAAAGATCCATGCATCTGGCGATATGGCCTACAGAATTAATAGCATTTTAAAAAGGGGAAAAACAGATTCAAAGTAGATTCATTTTTAGATTGGGTTTATCAGTAATGTCGGCACCTAGTGTTCAAAATATGAATATATTCTTAACAAATTTTCTGGAATTATTACCATTATTAATATTGCTACCAGTTAAAAAAAAAAATTAAAACTGACCTTGTACTTGAAATTTAAGCTTGCCAACCTGAGTTAGCCTTCCATGGAGCTCCCAAAGAGTCACTAGGATTATCTGGAGCAAATTTTGAGTTCCACTGCAAATCATTTTTTGTTTCCTCACAATAAATATTATGATTTACTATTATTACAAGGGAACACAAAGTAGCTTATAATACTCCCCACGATGATCTCTAGGAAGCTTTTTCGTCTTCTCAATTACCAGTTACCTCTTTGTTTATGAAATGAAGCCAAATCAGCACGGCAGGCCACAGTGAACAGAATAAAGTAACGCTTCTCTACTTTTAAGAGAGTTTACAGTAAACAAACATTACCATACTTGCCTAAATCTAGAAGTAATAATCAGCAACATTTGATCATCATCACCATTAGGTGGCTAGGTTTTCATTAACGCTACATGCTCATGATCACATTGTGCTGCAACACCAGTCCAAAATCTTGCCCGAATGTGTGAAGTTCATGTCAGTGGAAATTATGCCATTACAGTTTCCAGTTAAAAGGCAATACAAACGGAACATCTGCTTACATAACCTTCTCTACACAAATATGAGGAACATTTCTACAGGAAGAAAAACATGACTCTAGATAGAATTTGTCATCTGACTCACTGTGTTAACGCTCAGTCACTTAAATCCATGACCAAACCCCCAGAGTGCTGCATTAATACACATACCAGTGAGAAGAGTCTCCGCAGGGTAGATCTCGTCTCTTCTACACACTCCGTTACGAATGGCGAACTGCTGTAGGCATCTCTTGGCCTGAGGGATCTGAGATGTGGCCAGAAGCCAGCGAGGAGACTCAGGAAACACAGAAGGCCAGCTGTTCAAACATATAAACCTGCTATTCATTCACTATGCACACTAACAAGTGTCAACTACAAGTCAGCATACACACATGGCTACTGATATACACAAATCCCCACATACACACACACACACACTATAAACACATGTACACAGTATATACACACACAAAATTATAT
>JAQNCB010000014.1:13676352-13689586 GCA_030068295.1 Euristhmus nudiceps
TTCCCACCGAATCCGAGTCAGTAGCGACCCCTTGTGGCATTTTCTGCTTACTTTTATTTTTTTAATGAATATTTAAAAAAAAAAAAAATCTGCGATGCACTGAAGCCGCAGAATCTGAAGCGCAATATAACAAGGGATGACTGTACACATGTACACACACACACACACACACACACACACACACACACACACACACATATATATATATATATATAAAAAATGATGTTCTTACCACTGGGATATGTAGTTTGCTCAGTGGTTTGCCATCTAGCAGGTAGGAGCCTGTGTACGTCACATATTCTGCATAGCACTGAGGAGCTTGTGGTGTTATATAGCAAAGAATTTTCCGCTTCTCCTCGATCTTCTTCCGTATCTGCAGGTACTCGAAGTACGGGTTGGAGCGGTCGCTGTGGTATGGCTCAATTTCATCCAGCTTGATGGCATTAACGATAACTGCTAACGTCTGCTGTATCATCTCCCGTGTTTGCTGCATCGCTGTGTTGACAAGCTGAACTTGCACTTGTTGCGGGCCCGATTTCGGGAACTTCCTTTTCCGTGGATGCTGTGTCTGTCCATCCTCATCCTCAGCACGACCTTTGGATTTGGTGACCAGAGCAGGAGTTGAAGCCTGAGCAGTGATGCTGCTGATGGGCTCCTTCTCTTTCTCCTTCTCTCCAGAGGCGAGAGAGGATGGAGAAATAGTGGTAAGGTTTGTGGTAACAGGCGATGTGGTTGTAGCTGACGAGATACTCGTCCCAGTGCCTTGCTTGTTCTGGTTAGCCAGCATCTGTGCTCGATTGCGGGTCATCCTTGGAGCAATCTCCTCAACCTTTTTGGGGGACTCAGTTATCGCAGGTGCAACTGGGAGTTTGACCATTGTCTCCAAAGTTTCTGGTATTTGTGTGGTACTCGATGAAGTGACTGTCAGGACTGGAGCAGGGGAGCAAGAATTACATGAGGTACCCAAGACAACCACGGGATTAGATACAATTTGATCCGGTTTTAAAGGTGCAAGTGGTTCCAAACACGGTGTTACTGCCGTTGGCATATCGGGGGCTGTTTCTTTCTGTCTATATTCTTGGTCATTGTCCCCATCAACTACTGAATACATATTGCCATCTCCCTCATCATGGTCATCAAACATTGGGTGTACATCTTCCTGGATGGGTTCTTTTATTGACGCATCTTGAATGTTCTGAGGTTCTGATTCAAGCCCATGTTGGAGTCTGTAACTCTCCTCATGGGCAGTTGGCTCCAAATCCTGAACTGACTCACATGGAGGAACAACTGCAGGTGAGCATGGGGGTTTGGCCAAACTGGGAAAGCCAACATCCAGCACCCCTAGTTCTTTACTTGGTTCCAAAGGTCTTATCTGGACAGGAGGAAGTTTACTCTCAGTTGTCTCTGGGGGTGTAATTTCAGGTTCATGCAGCTCTTTTTCTGGGAAGGGAAGATCTGGCAAAGAGAATGGACTCAGATCATCTAGTTCATCAACCGTGTTAGGAAAGGGGTCAGCCCAGTGACCCTCACAGCTTACTGGCTGGGCAAGACTGCTCTGAGGGTAACTGATCGATTCTTCCCTGTTCTCTTGTGCCACACATGATGGCTCAATGTCCATGTGATTCCCATCGTCATGTGGCTTGATGTCTCTAAAGAATGTTTCTAGTCGAGTTGAGGAGGGTGGCATGAAGTTTGGTACTTCAGGATCTGCTTCAGGTCTTGGTGATGAAGAAATATCTTCCACATGCTCTTTTTGTACCTCATAATGATTTCCTGAGATGTGGGGGTATGACCTGGCGTATGTAGAATAAGGAGGAGTCATAGATGCATGGACAGGTATTGCAGTCGGAATAGGTGGCAGTTCACAATCAGAGTGTGAATATGGACTGCTGATCTTTGAAACTGCAGCTTCAACTTCTCCATAACTTTCGTTGGGTGATTTCATAAGACCATCTGCATTCCACCCCATAGTCTGGTCACAAGAGTTTTCCATGATGTTATCTTGAGGATGAGCAGATGTCAGTGGAATGACTTCAGGCTCTCTACGATCGAGAGATTCAGGCCAATTCTTCATGACAGACTCTTCCAACGTAAGAGAATATGTGGGATCTTCTGCAGGCTGCATGGTCTGTTCTGAAGCCATCGGTGTTTCAGTTGTTTCCTCTGAATTATCCTCCTCTTCATCCTCCTCTTCATCCTCCTCCTCCTCCTCATCTTCATCCTCATCCTCGTCATCGTCGTCCTCTTCATCCTGTTCCTCCACAAGAGGAGGCAAATATTCTGTGCTGCTCACTGGATCAGACGGCAACAAACTGTGTTCACTCTGGTGTGGCTCAGACAAGTCATCAATGTCCATCGGAGGCAAAGCGGCAGGGGCTGGAGTTAGAGGAGCGGCTATGTCCAGACACTGAGGGTCAGGTCTATGGACTGGAGTTGAGGGCTGCATGAGATAACTGTACATGCTCTCTGGAGGGAGTTCATTGGCATCACTCCCAGAACTGGCTGCAGAAGTTCTTTCAGGTACAGGCTGTGTTGAATCAGGCCTTGGCGAACGCATGTTGATGTGTGGTGAAGGGTAGGAATGTGAAAGACTGTCAAGTCTCTTCACTGGCATTTTGTCTTCAGAAAGATGTGAGGCAGAAGACTCAAATTCTTGAGGTGCACTTTGCTGTCTAAGAAACTTGTCCCCTTCTGCTTTAAAGTCCTCTTCTAAAGGTCGTCTTACCTCGGAAGTGATCGAGCGACTCTCAAGGGGTAACTGCATATTCTTCGCCGGTGTGACGCAGGTTCCTTCTGGAAAACCATGGGATGAGTTCTGGGACGTGTATCTGTCAAAGAACGTTGGGGAGCAGGCATTCATTGACATTGTCATTGCAGAAGAGTTCTGACAGTCTAGCCCATCAAATATGATTTCCTGGTAATCCTCTGTACTGCAAGAAGGTGTACGAGGAGTCTGCATGACTTCTTCATAACTTGGACATGAAATGACAGATGCAGGAGTGGGAACCCCTGTTGGCCTGTTCTGATCAGGTCTTGGAGAAGCAGGAAGATTTTCTTTCATCTGGTGGCCTGCGAGCCAGTCTTTTGAGTTCTGGGTGTCCAATGGCTGTGATTTTCTATCAGGTGACATAATTTGGGATGGAAGGCTCACCTCCTTTAGTTTCTTGTCTTTCAAAGCAGAGTCTAATGTGCCAGACTTCTTAGATGACAGATCCCCACGGTTCTTTTTCAGATCCTCGTTAGACTTGAGCTTCTCTTTAAGCTTCGGATCTCCTGATTTGTGCCTTAATTTCTCCATTTGTTTAATTTTTTCCTTGTATCTCTTATTGCGCTGTTCATTCTCCTGATCTTTTAAACTAAGCATTTTGCCAAAGCTTGTTAGTCTGAGATCACCGTCAACAAGAAGCTTTTCACGTGGGCGAGTATCTTTCCGGGAGGTGTCTTTTGACTGGCTGAGCTTGTCGCTGTCATTGAGCTTATCCTTGGTGGCTTTGTTATAATCTGTTCTATCTTTCTCTGCAATGTCTCTATTTCTGTCCTTGTTTTTGCCATCAAATTTTGGACTATCTTCTTTTGTCTTTTCTTTTAAATTTGTGACTTGAGCGCTTTCTTTCAGTCCAGATTTTTGCTCGTCTTTGGTGTGTCGGAAAGACCCAAAACCATCTGAATATTTATGCTTCTCCTCTTTCACCTTTTCCTTATGCTTCTCTTTCTTCTTTTTGTCCTTCATCTTTTCGCTAACAACGATGCTATTTGTTTTATCTTTTTTGGACATTTCCTTTTCAAACTCAAGAGTTTTGTCCAAGTCGTCGTCACCGTCACCCTTCGAGCCATATGGAAAGGTGTACGGGTCAGCTTCCAGAGGCATGGGCTCTTTCTCAACAGGTAAACTCTCTCTGCGGCCAAACGACTCCCTAATCTCCTCTGATTTGTCCCTCTTGTCGGCTTTCTCTTTCTTGCCTTTCTCCTTATCCTTGTCATGACTCTTTTTGGATGATGAGGAAGAGGAATGCCTATGTCTCTCTTTCTCTCTGAACTTATCCTGTGGATTGGAAATAGACAGGGACTCTCTTCGATCCTCTGATATATCTGGTAAAGTGATATTCGAAGAGTCATAGAAACTACTTGAAACCGGTTCATGACCCCGGTCTGTGAAACTGTCTGATGAGATCTCACTGTTCTTATCATTGGAATCATCTTTGTAATCATTCATGGCCTCCTCCTCTAGCTTTTCAAGCAAAGATTTCTCATTCTCACCACTCCCCTTCGAAGGTTTTCTATCTTTCAGATGGTCTGGTTTATCTTTGTATTTGCTTTTGCCCTTTTCCTCAGCGAGCTCCCTCTTGTCTGTTGGTTTCTGCCGAATTTTCTTTTCCTGATTTGAATCCACAGATACCCTGTCTTTGCGGTCCTTGTGTTTTATGTCAGTTGAATCCTTGTCTTTCTTATCTTTGTGTTTTTCCATGGAGCCTTTTCTCTCTTTACCTGCATCAAATGTCTTCTCTTTCTTTTTATCTTTATGCTCCTTTTCTTTCTTGTTTTCTATAGTGTGTTGCTTCCCCTCTCCAGAATACTTCCTGTGTTTATCTGTCAGGATATCTATCTCATCTCTATCAGGTGTTGAATCTTTTCGGTGAGAGTCCAACAGTCCAAAGGAATCACTCAGTTTAGCCACCCCTCCGTTATAATTGTCATTCTCATCTTCACTTTCATCAGTGAATATATCCTCAATTTTATACCAGGTTTTCTCCCTCACCTTTTCAGGCTTCTTTTCTTCCTTTTTAAATTCAAGAAAGTCCTTTTCCCTTTCACTGTGTTTGTCTTGGAATATTTTATCCTTCTTGTCCTTACTCTGCTCAGATGACATCTTTCTCTCCTTATCCTTGCTGTGAGAATCTTTGTGTTTATCTTTAGCTCCATCTTTCTTCTCTTTGGAGTTCCTTTCAATGTCTTTATCTTTCAAAGACCTATCAAGTGAGTTTTTCTCAGGTTTCTCCTGGTCCAAACTTCGATCTTTAGGCTTATCTTTGTGCTTTTCACCTTTTACCTTGTCTTTCTTCTCCATGCCATCCCCTTTCTTCTCCTTTTCTTTTCCAGAGTGGTTTCTCTCCCTGGAGTCGGACTTGGGAGTAGTTTCACTCTCTGATTTGAAGAAAGTCTCATTGCAATATTCATCTCTCAAGCATTCTGCTTTGGCTTTGGAGTCTTTACGCTCCTTGGTAAACTCGTAGGAATCTTTTCTGTCTCTGGTGAAGTCCACGGAGTCCTTTTCCTTTTTCTCTTTGATAACCCCGTCAGCTGATTCCTTTCGTTTCTTCTCCTTCTCCGAGTGACTGGAGTTCAGTTTTTGTTTTTCTGTCCAATCTTTTTTCTTTTCATTCCCTTTATCAGAGGATTCCTTCTCCTTCTTCTTGGAAGTAACATCCTTCTCAAAGCGCCTGTCTCCATGCTCTGACTTCTTGTCTTTAAGTTTGTTGTCCTTCTTCCGGTCTCTGTTTTCCTCTTTCATGGTTTCCACAACGAGTTTTACAGAGTTATTGTTTGCTTTGTAGTCTTTTATGGGGGTGTCCCAACTATCATCTTCATATAAGCAGCTGTCGGATGAAAGGTCTGACTGCCATCGATCGTGATCTGATGCACTCATTTTGGTATCCTCTAAAAAAGTATTTTTCAAATCATAGTCCTCATAATCTGGTTCTTCCTTGAAGGTTTTCTCCCTCTTTGACTTTTCCTCCTTTACAGTTTTGTCTTTTTCCAATTTAAAATGCTTCTCCTCCCTCTGCTCGCTCTTTTTTTCTGCTTTCAGAGACTTGTCCTTGGACTTTTTCTTTTTATCCTCTTTATGAGATTTTTGTTTTTCCTCCTTTGGCTTTTCTTTGTCCTTCGTGGCTTTCTCCTTTTCAGCTTTTAAAGATTTGTCCTTCTCATCTTTACTCGCTCTATCCTTATTCGACTCCTTTGTTTTCTTGGATTTTTCTTCTTTAGATACTCTCTGAATGTCTTTCACTGTCCAGTCTTTATCTTCAGTTTTAACTTTTGACAACCTGTCCTCTTTCTTAAAATGATCTTTTTCATGTTTGGAGAGTTTGACTTTACTTTCAGAAGGTGACTCTTGTCGCGAATCATCAAAGTCAAAGGAGATGCTCTTAACAAATTTTTCATTCATGTCTTGATTCAACACTAAAGTCGTAACCTTCTCCTTTTCCTTATTTTTGTGTTTATGTTTTACTTTGTGTTTTTTCAATACTTTTCCATCTTTGTCTGCTTTAGAAATGGTTCCATCCATGTTTGAATTCTTATAAAAGTCTGAGCTCTTTTTGTCTAGCGCACTAGAATGTGTGTTGTTTTTCTTCTTCTCCTGCGCTTTCTTCTTCACTTGCTTTATAGACTCAACACTCGAGTCTGCAGAGGAATAGTCAGACTCGCTGGAAAGCCTCGTTCTGACCGAGTCGGAGAGGGAACTGAATTCAGACCAAGGTGGGGAGGACACTGTCTTCCAGCCATCTGTCCTCCACTGTTTCGGGTGCTGCTCAGCCAGAGATTGCGTGAGCTTCTGAGAGCCCAAGCTTCCATGAGAAGAGGAGGAAGAAGACACAGACAGCGAGCTGAACACGCTCGATTCTTTAAGGCTCAATGTTGATGAATCTTTCACACAGTTCGAAACGGCCACTGAGCCTTTCTCATCCTCGCTCTCCATATCGCCCGTCTCAGAGTCCGAGGTGCAGAACTTGTCATTTACTTTACCAAAGCGCACCTCCTTACTGACATTATTCTTTGTCTCCTTCTTCCTCTTCTTCTTGACTTTGCTTTTGTCTTTCTGCTGCTTGGAGCACAGAGTGTTAGAGTCTCTACTCTTGGTGTTCTGAGCAGCAGATTGCCTTGGCGTGGGTGTCGGCGTGAAACATAACGTCCGGTCATCCTCATCTGAGCTGTTGCTATCTGACAGTATCCGACGCACAGGCTTCTTTGGTGTGAGTGAGTTGCTTTTGGAATAGGTTTTAACCTCGATCTTGGGTATGGAGATGAAGTTGTTGGCCTTGGTGATGGGATCCTTGCGGAAATCTTTTTTCAGCAGATGCTTGTCATCCACGGGTGGGACGCGCTCCTCCTCATCGTCCTCGTCAAACTCGTACTCGTCCTTGACAGGTGTGGTGGTGGATTTGGGTGGGTCGAGAGGCTTCCCTTTCAGCTTTAAGCCCTTCTCGAACTCTGAATCTGTGTTATTGCCGTCTACAGAACTGGATGGGGCGAACGATGGAGCGTCCTCCTCCTCTGAAGATTCTGCTGGCACAAATCAAGCAACATTTATTGCAGAGAACTTGTTTAAAAGTTGTCCTTTGCTTTTTTTTTTTTTAAAGATAAAAGTGTACAACACACACCTGACGAGCTCTCGCTTGAGGTGTAAGTGCCTTTTCCAAGCAACAAATTAAGCATGGTTGGAGAATTTGCAACCTTCAGTGGTGTTTCCCCTCTTCTGTTGCTTTGACAAGGATCCCCTCCATACCGCAAAAGTAACTTCACCACCTGAAAAACACAATCACATGCATCAAAAAAAACCCAGAGTGAAACCCAGTCAGTGGCTGAATTAAACACAAGATCACTTCAGTGAGTGAGGCATAAAACCAAACACCATGAAATGCTGCTTTGAGCTACTGTAACGCTTTAGCAATGTCTTACTTTGAAGTGGCCATTATTTGACGCATCATGCAGAGGCGTATCATCGTCCAGGCCCTTGGTATTGACCTCGGCCCCGGCTGCCAGCAGCTGCTTGGCCACTTCGTAATACCCTCTGTTACATGCCTCGTGCAGTGCGGTCCAGCCTTAAAGTCACAGTGGCATATTATTGTTTGTTTTCTGACCATGAGATACAAGACATGCATGAGAGATAGCAAACATTTCTTATGTAGAACACACAACTGCAGAATAAACAGATATAAATATCAGACTGGTGATGTGATTTGCAGCTGAACTTTTTCTGAATGTGTGCAGCTTTGCACTAAAATGGCTTGCAACAATGAATACACTCCTCACCTGCAAAGTCTTTTACATTCACATCAGCTCCCTCGTTGATGAGCTCCTTGATGCGGCGCACCTCGCCGCGGATGGCTGCCCGGTGCAGCCGTGTTTCACCCCTCTCATTCCGCTTATTTACTTTGTCTTTGGTTTTTGAGGCAGAGTTTGGTGTTCCCTTCTGACCCAGATTTGACTGTGACTGATGCTTTGGTGTTGTGTCTAGGGTGGGGGAAAAAAAACAAACCAAAAAACACAATTACAATTACAATAGAACCTCAGGATACGAAAACTTCAGTACACGAAAAATAAATTTTACGAATAAAAAAAAAAAATTGTATGATATGCAAAGGGTTTTTCGCTTCCTTTTACGAAAAATTATTCAGCATACGAAAGAAACTGAACTCAAATTCCCATCATGCATTGGTCAAGATCCACACTCCAGTCCAGGTGGTGGCGGTACTACACCTTAAGTCGGTTGGTCAACCGCCAAAAAGTGGAAAAGAAGAAGAATCCGATGGAAATTAGAAGCTTGAGTTTAATGCTTCCTGCTATTTATTTTCTGCCATGTTTATCATTTTCTTTGCCCTCCTCCTCCTCGTCACTTTTGCTTTCGGACATCGCCTCACTCGAAAGGTAAGGTTTTCCTATTATTATTATTTTTTTCATTATGTTCTCTTATCTACTTCATTTACAGGTAAAACGGTTAGGTATATTGAATGATTCAAATGTATTTGGCTCTTATTTCATTCTGGTTTTACCGTTTTAAAATTTAATGTGGTGTTTTTGTAGAACTTGGAACGAATTAGGTGATTTACATATAAAAAGAGATTCGTTATACGAAAAAAATCATGATACGAAAGCCACTCCAGAACAGATTAATTTCGTATCTTGAGAAACCACTGTACTATCCTTGAGGCTCACGATACACAGTGCACTGAGTTCAATTGTCACTTGCTGCATACTCTAAGAGACATGGCGACCCACAGCTGCCTCTGGATGGCGATATTGTACAATAGATGCACAACTGAAACAGTGGCCTCTTGTTTTCTGGTCTCATTTATTCTCTTTTACAAGATTAAGGCAAATGGGTTGGTACGGCTTCTTTTTTCCAGTATGTTCCAGAATGTTATTTAAAATTCTATCTGTGTTTAGTAGGCAAGATGAGCTGCACTAGATGCAGAAAGCTGCCTGGATTTAAGTGGTTGATGTAGGAACTCATTAAGAACCAATGCTGTTAGCAGACAGCACTTAACTTTTTTCTCTTTAGTCAGCAGAAAAAAAAATACTTTTGTGTATGATGAGAATTAGAAATACTCAAAGCAAGTACGTGTTGGGTTTTTTCTCTAAAAAATTTAATCTGTGCAGCCAAGTGAAGAGAAAAGCAAATCTGAGTCAGACACAAACATGATAGCATAGTATGTATGATAGAGTTGGCGTACAATTCAGGTTGCATTAAAACTACTCAATGCAAATAATTTCAACTTCCATTTCCTCCAATATAGTTCCATTGTCAGACCACTGTGGATTAAGATTGCAGCCCATTTCGCGGTAGTAATGGGAATTGATGAGGGTTATCTTGTTAAATAGAACGCTAATTAAGTACTGTGGTGTGTGTTATAATGAAGCATGGCACGAGAAAGTGCAGCAGGGACAGCGAGAGCTTGTGGAGCCTCGCAAGACGTGGCGCACATGACAAGCACGCACCTGGACTGTTTACTGACTCCTCCGCCGTCATCTGCATAAGAAGAGCCACCTGCTGCCGCTCTGACAGCGGGTACCCAGCCCGGATTCCTGGCATGCCCATCCCAAACGGCTTCCTGGTGTTGGGCTCCTTTTTAATGCGCTTCCGCTCCGGACCTTGCTTTTCTGTGTAGGAGGGAAAGAAAACGGCCAAGTCAGACCCAGTGCACTGCCTCAATGACTGATTATATGGGGAGGATTAAAGGCCAATGTTTTTTATTTCAGGTTTTTTTAACTCCATGTACTCATGCATGTTTACTTTATACTGCTTAAATAATTCAAATGTGTTTTCCTTAATCATTGTGCTGAATCTTGAACATTATTTACGCACAGACAACTCTCCTACATACACCTCGCTAAGACTGTAATCTACACATTCAAACCCCGCAAATTCGGGCGAGTTCGAGCAAATCAGAAAATCATCCGTATTAAATTTTCACCAGTTCAGATTTATGTACTATTTCTTCATCAGTTGCATGTGATACACTGTAGAGTCATTCCTCGCTATATCGTGCTTCAGGTTCTGCGGCTTCAGTGCATCGCGGATTTTTAAAAAATATTCACCGAAAAAAAAAAAAAAAAAAAGTGAAAATAGGGGAAAAGTTCAGGAAAATGCCACTCTGATTCGGATCCCAGGCTCTTCTTTTGCTGGGAAATTCACCTCGACCAATCAGCTTGCGAGATTTCAGAGCAGTGTCCCAAACCAGAGTTGGTAGTGACCTTGCGGCCTTTCCCTTAACTTTTCACTATTAAATAGGGAAAAAGTTAAGACAAAGACCGCAAAGGCACTACCGACTCCGGTTTGGGACGGCTTTGAAATCTCGCAAGCTGATTGGTCGAGAAGAATTTCACAGCATTTGTGTGACAGAAAACGCGGAAGTCAAGGCATTTCTTACACTTTATTTACATCTATGTACAATTACAGGTATGTATTTTATATTATTTATATTTTATTTACATCTAATGCATTGTTTTTGAATGTTTGTTATTATATGCATTTATAGTGTTGAATATGTATTTATTGATATTATATACACATATACATACATGTCAGCCGGGGTGTGTGTGTGTGTGTGTGTGTGTGTGTGTGTGTGGATTCTACTTCGCGGAAATTTGGTGTTTTGCGTAGGGAAGGGGTGTGAAACTCTTTCCCAAAAGGGCTGTGTAGCTGCGGGTTTCAACCAAGCAGCAGCACAGCTGACAGCTCAAGTCTTGAGGCAGTTGATTGGTCATTTTCTGTACAGAGCACACAGATTGGCCAATCAACTGCCTGAAGACTCAGATCAGTTGATTAAATGCTGATTTTCTGCTTGGTTGAAACAAAAACATGCAGCCACACACCCTTTTAGAAAGGAGTTTGACACCTGTGGCGTAGGGTCTCGACCCCCCATTAACCGCAAAAAGTGAGGGATTCTTGTATCCCTTTAACCTTCAATACATTTTATACAACATGATTGAAGACTATAATTACTTCCAGTTAAACGATCTCTGGGGCTTTAATATGTACAAGTTGAAGGACCTGATAGTCAAACAAGCAAACCAGCACTAGCTCACACTGATTCATGAGTTCATGCTGATAGTCACGGTGTCTATGCAAATAAATCAGTTATAAAGTTCAAGTTTCATATCTTCGTCAATAGTCTCTGAGATGAGTACAACCCCACGTGGGGCTGACATGACTGCCTGTGAACAGACATTTCAAAATCACCTAAATGACTTTATATAAAAAAAAAAAAAAAAAAAAAAAAAAAAAAAAAGCCTTTACAGATACTTCTAGAAGTGAAGTGAAACCCTACACTCTCAGGTGAATTCCCTGTCTGCCCTGAGAGTCTGAGAGCCTGCAGCAGCAGAGCAGGATTACCCAGAATCCCCATGGGGAGGGAGGAGCACTTAGTGTGTGTCTGTGTGCCAGCGTCTCTCTTTAAGGGTGTGACTTGGCAGCCTGACAGCAATTACAAAATGGCTGGTGTTGGTTTCAGTGTGGCTAAGGCAAGGTCATAGCTCGGACGAGTAGCTGGACAAAAGCAGCTGCTCTTCAAAAGACACGCCTGTCAATTATTTTCAGCATATGGGTGTAAACAGATCTGTCCCACAATGCACTAGAACAGTACATTACAATGTCCTTACCAAAACTCTTAGCTTACAGTAAAGAGAAGGAAGACATCTCTGCAACTCGAAGCCACACACTATGACCCAACATGAGTGTGTACACACACACACACACACACACACACACACACACCTGCACTGTGAATAAAAACAAATGAGCTATGCCAGACGCCATCATCGAGACTTCAGTGCTCATCTAATCTATGAAGGATCTACAAGCGTGCATGCTGTTGCTTTTAACGTGGTGATTTGCTCAAGGCCACAAATATAATTTACACAGAGGAAGCAAGGCAGCAGAAAAACTTCCTGTCACACAGCTCTTTCCAGGGATTACTTTCCACAGTCAGATCTGATGAACTCTCGCCAACATCTGCAAACGATTACACTTAATGTACCCCCACCCATATGCATTCTCTCACACACATCTGCCGCTGAGACACATTCCTTCGATTCAAATTCAAAACTGCAGGAGCCACAGAAGCAGTCTAAACATGTTTTTCCACGGCGGGAAGAGAAGACGGACGAAAATCGCAGAGTTAGCTGTCACAGCCTTCACAGAGAGCAGGATTAGAGAGGCCTGTAGGACTACGATCGAGGTGTATTCACCACCACTGGCTGCCTGGAGCCAGCAACTCAAATAAATAAATAAATAAATAAATAGTTAGCATTCACAATAAGTATCCTGTCCTTCCTTAATATTGTTACTATTAAAGTGGATGAAACCTTAAGACTTACACTTGCGTTAAATCAGTGCTTCTCAAGAAGTGGGAGCGCAGTGTGATGCTGGGGGGGTGCGGTGTGACACTGGGGAACATGCTTTTTTTGGCATATTATACTAGAATTAAGTGTAATTGTACATCCACTACAATAGCTGGCAGTGGCGCTCTCATTGTTGCGCTATGGTGTTGGGGATTTTCGCAGCGAGCGAACGGTACGAAGTGCAGTAAACAACTCCTCAAAAAAACAACATGGAAAAATTTCTAACAGGAATGAAGAGAAGGCAGAGAGAGTATTTTTATTTTTCACTATCAAAGGGTGCAATAAGTTGTCGAAAATGTTTACAGTTTAAATAAGGATGGATTTTTTTTTCATTTCAGGCAAATTGGTGCACTTTAAATATTTTCTGTTACAGATTAAAAAAGCATGTTAAAGCTTTTCTTTGTTGTAAGTTGAACCACATTTCTTGTTTTTTTTTATGTTAATAAGGATACACTATTATGCAGAGGTGTCCTAACAATTTTACAGACAAATACCGTATTGGCCCGAATATAAGACGACCCTGATTATAAGACGAGCCCCTCTTTTTCAAGACTCAAGTTTGAAAAAAGACTTTTTGAACACCAAATTTAATTTTTATACAGAAAATAATTAC
>JAQNCB010000014.1:13761852-13776651 GCA_030068295.1 Euristhmus nudiceps
AGAGAGAGAGAGAGAGAGAGAGAGAGAGAGAGAGAGAGAGAGAGAGAGAGAGAGAGAGAGAGAGAGAGAGATATGAGACGTGACCAGGATACTGGGCAGGTAAGTTGGGGTTCATGACCTTTTGTTACACGACACTTCGGAAGTGTGAAGTCCAGATTATATAGGTTGCATGTAGACTGTTGTTCAACAAACACCGGTATTTTGTAGAAGCAGTGGGTGGCCATGTTGATTCTGAAGACCGAATCGTCCATTTTCCAATTTTCCTACTTTGGAAATAGAACCCCAAGTTGAAATAGAACCCCGAGTTAATCCAAGTGGCCCGCTTTTGTTTAGTCTCCATACTTAACCAACTAAAGGGTTAACGAGTGGGCACAAAGATCCATCCACACCATGGACAGTAAAAGTGTACAAAGTCTCTACAGGGTTTAAATGAAGAATGGAGACTCTGGGGCTACTTCCTGGTGAGCCTTTTGCTAAGCGTTTGTCTGTTACACGCCAAATGGCTCAAATCCGGTAACGTAACGCAACCTAAGGCAATACCTAAGGTTGTGTTACCTTTTTTTTTTTTAAGGCAATATCTTAGGTTGCGAGGTAGTAGCTGCATCCCGAAAATGATTCTGGCTCACCTTTCTGTATTTCTTCAGAGAGCAGCCGGTCCTGGTGTTCTGAAATCTAAACGGTACTAGTTTTTCAGTTCATTTGAAACTGAATAATTATTAATAATAATACAAGAGTTTCCAAGAGTTCCAGACTGTACATTAACTTCTCTTATTACATCAACACGTGAACTCATTTTTCACATAGCCGGAGAGATTTTATTTATTTATTTATTATGCGACCAAGTTATGGAGCTGGTCATACAGGAGCTGGTATAGCTCCTACAGAGTGATGCATTCACAACGCTCCATTATCACCATGACACAAACTGTCATAGTTGCAAAAATATAAACAAGTGAATAAAAGGAACACAAACAACAAGAAATATCAGGTGTGCAAAAATCCCGGTTCTTGATACCACAATGATACAAACCCAGACTCGAGAGAAAATTTTGAGTGTTAGTGCTGAAATATAATTTCTCTCTCCTTCTCTCTCCGGATATAATGCTGTTTGGTTTCACTGAGTAAGCTCTGAAATCAAAGTAGGACAAAGTAAGATAAATCCTGCCATGTTGCAGTTATCTTTTGTACTCGATTAAACCCATGCGCAAAAAGGTAACTTACACCAGTTCCACTGCCGACCCTGAACAACCGACCCCACACTGCACCACTCAGGTGGAGTATAAATGTAAAGGGAGCAAGAACGAGGGAGGGAGAGAGAGAGAAAGGAAAAGAAGGGTTCACTGTGGTGGTTAAATCACATCTCTGCTCTGAGCACCAAATTTCATCAGCATAATTTTGATGAATCAGATTCCAAGCTTCACGAATGGAGCTCAATGTCGGCCGGACGCAGAGCCAGAACTGCCTGTTGCACAGTTTTACGTGGCGGTCTTGATGTGCCTGATTTCTGCCCGTCTTTCATCAAGGAACGAACTAATGATGTTCACGTGACACTGTTTAAAGCAGGTTTTTTTCCGCTCGTGTGTGGCATAAAACTGTTCCGTGTCTCTGCTTTCCTGACACTCGACTGGCCGGCAGCCAAAATGGAACATGTTGACACATAGAAACACAACGCTGAAAACGTTGGATGTTACAAATCTCTTCCGACTGAAAAGGTATAGAACTCAGTACAGATCCCAACATCCACAGCTGGCGTAGGGGACAAAAATGAGAAACTGACATGAGGTTGCTTACACCTACACAGCAGCGTGTGCAAACACAGACACACACCTCTAATATTTTGACAGTCACCGTCTAAGTGAAAGTAAGGCCTGTTTAGTAGTATACCATTTCTCCTGTCAAACCTTCTACTGAGTTTAAAAAAAAAAAAAAAAAGAAAAAGAAAAAAAGTTGGGGGGAGGGGGGGAAATAACACCAGTCTAGAGTGCCAAAACCTCTCATCACAGCCAATGCTTCACTGCACACACTCTAGCTCCGTACATTTATTAAACCCTACTTCTCTCTCTGCTCACACACACACACACACACACACACACACACCTCTCTCTCTCAAGCGCATGCGCGCACACACACAGACACACACACCCCTCACTCAAGCACACACAGGCCGAGTTGCCAAGGCCTTGCCACAGCCTTAAATTAGTTTGCGGCAGAGGAGTAGGGTGTCAGCAGCTGAGGCGACGCCTGAGGCAAAAATCGGGACTGGAGCTGCTTGGCGCTGAGCCTGTGGAGACGTTCTCCACCTTGGGTTTCAATTCAGATACATTAAAGCCAGAGATAAAACAAACTCCGTGAGCACAGCTGAAGACGACATAAAAAGGAGCTTAGTGGGGCAGACGGATCTTGTAATGGCTGCTGTTTTTCTGCTGCCCTGTCCTCTTTCTGACTCCCCCCCCCCTCACGGGGGGAATGCTCCTGCATGAACACTCACAGGAGCATGAAAGCTGAAGCAGGGCAGAAAAGAGCCAACACCTGCTCCAGCAACAGCTGCTCTCCATGACTTTGACACGCCCTGTTCTCCCCCACCCGCTCTGCACTGGTTGGTATTGCCCAACACCCGCCTGCCGGCCTCACACACCCACGAAATGCCGACCAACAACTTTGATCAAGCACACTTTCCTCCACACACACACACACACACACACCAAAGAAAGCAGACTAGTGCTACTGAAAAACATTTCAAGTATTATTTATTAAGAATCTCCCTCTTTCTCACACACACTTTTTCATTCAATAAACAGAACGAAGTAATCGTGCATTATGATTGGAAAGTATTTATTCTTATCCAGAGAGACTTACATTCATCATTTCAAAAGCACTGAGAATTGAGGGATAAGGGCCTTGCTCAAGGACCTAACAGTCACAACTAGTTGGTATTGGGGCTTGAACCCACCATCGGATGAGTGATCCAGAGCTTTAAACTGAGCCACAACTGTCCCCCCCTTCCAAACTCATACTTAAACAAATGTATATTTAAGAATTATTGGGGCCGGTGGCATAGCTGTTAGAGTGCTGGACTCATGATCAGAAGGTCATGGGTTCGAATCTCTGTGAGACCCCCGCCGTGCTAGGACCCCTGGGCAAGGTCTTCACCACAAGTGTGCCTCTGTTCACCCAGTAGCATAAATGGGTACCAGTAAAAAATACTGGCAAGGTAACCTGGGATGGATTAGCGTCCCATCCAGGAGGAGTTGAACTCCTAGTCGCGTCACGCTACAGAAACCAGGGATAAGCACTGGCACTGATGAGCCACTGGGCTCGGGTGTAAAAGCCCAACAGGCTTATATTTAAGAATTGGACTGGTTTTTGTTCCGCCAAAACAACTATCAGCCTGCTATGAGGAACAGATCCATGTGATGCCAGTGACCGAGGAAGTGGCATCGTAGTTGGACTTTCATAAGCAGAAGTGCTGCGGGACGCTGTGCTTTCCCTGTGCTATCCAGGTCGTCTCTTAAATATTTGATGGTAAGGAAGGTACGCTTAAAGTTTTTAAACTTATCATTGTAGATACACTGATGGCTGGTTGAGGACTCAAGCTTGTGATATTTTGTGAGTGTATTACTGCGCACACACACAGGAGGAAATCCAATGCTACCAAGCAGACCAGTTCTAGTTGTTGTGGTGCACATGGCTACGATGTGGCATTACATTTCTGGAGAGATGCACGTCAGGTCACCTCACCGCAGAGCTTGTGGTGTAGATTCAAGGCAAAAATACAGACTGCCCTTTAAAAGTACCAGATCTCTCTCGGACTTCAGCACCAAAGTACTCTGAACAGGGAATGATGTGCGCATGTCTTTGAGGGGGCACAGAGATGAACTGCCCATGGTTTCACCTGTCACAAATATTCCTGTAACTCCTTTATCTTAAGGGAGTTCAGCAGATCAGAGACTGGCCACATGGCTCGAGTCTTTCACCACTCTGCTTCGAGAACGGATGAACATGATGTCATCCCTCTAGTCCATTCTCGATGCCAACTTTATAATAAGCATGCTGGATCTGCACACGAACTGAACACAGTCAGCTCTGAAAAGCTTATTTCCAGTTACTGCAACACATTTACGCAATGAAGATTCATACCACTGCTCCCAGATACATCAGCAACAATTCCATACACAACGGACACACCCACCCACACATGAACCCACCCACACACACACAGACTCAACACACAATGTAAAACTGATGTTACATAAAAACCCAAACAATAACTCCCAAAAAAACCCACAACGCACCTGTTCTGACCTGCTTCAACTTGCAGCTTTGAGTGTTTCTTGTCCGAGCAAGTACATAACGTACAATTTATTCCAGTGGCACGCAAACCATATTGTGAATATCATCGTCTTTACATCCGGACATACTGTATCCAGCCATGGTTTACACATACAGTATGATTCCAAGTAAATAATCTCACAGCAATCCTATCATGCAAAATGTATGTTGTTGAATGAAGTTCAGGCTTTTATATACAGAAACAGCCTTTGTGTTTTTAAATAGAAAAAAGCCCTTTATTCACATTATGAATGAGCTTCTAAAAGATACCAGCATCAACAGACGTCATACAGTTATTACAACACAAGGGAGTCGGAAAGCAAAGCTTCATATACTTTTGCCACTCGCAGACATGAAATATTGGATCGTTTCCATTAATAAATAAATGACCAAGTGTAATCGTTCTGAATTGTTTATGTTTTCCCTATTTACTTTTAAACCATGCACGGCTGTTACAAATGCTAATAGAAGAAGCACAGAAATGCAGAGGATGTACTCACAATAAGTCATTTTCGATCAAAGGCAGCCCAAAAGTCACTGAAGCCGTTCAAAATGCTAAATCTGGACAAACTCGTCCAACAGTCCATCCGTGAGGTCGTGGAAGGCTTAAACAAAAGTGGTGAGCTGACCGAGGCAATCACTTAAGATCCAACTGTACTACAACAACCAACCTGGATATTTGTCACCTCCAAGATGGACGGGAAGTGCCATGAAAACCAATGGAAAGTTCACCACAAACTTGTTCGTACTGGTCTGTGTGACACAATGAACTCAACTGACAGGACTGATCGCCAGCTACCACAAATCTTATACAGCTATTAGTACACAAGCGAGACTGAAAGCAAACATTCATATACGTCTGCAACCCACACATACAGAATATTGGATCGTATCCCTCAATAAATAAATGAGGGATAAGATTTTTTGATAGTTTTATGGATACTCTTTACTTTTAGGACTTGCATAAAGAAAAAAGGTCATATTTTCAATCACATTAAAAAAAATTCGAAAGTGTTCACAAACTTTTAAGCACCACTGTATGTAGTAAATCCATTTCAGGCTAGACAGCTCAAAAATATCCACTCTGGCTTTGGTAAATTGTTACGCATCACTGGTAAAATACTTCACATCAGAAACCTGCACTCTAACGTCAAAAGTTAAGTTCTGCTCTGGACTGTTCTTAGGTCACATGACCAGACAATTCTCGAAAGCTCCCTGTTGAAGTTACAAGTCTAGATGTCTCTTCAGGAGTGCAGCCTCTTGCTTGCTGCACTGTAACAAGAATGGGTCTGAATAAAATATAAAGGAATTAGCTGAAAACGCAATGACAGGAAGTTCCCAAACTCTTCGGGCTCGTTTCAAAGCAGGTATGTAAACACAATGATTTGGGACGAGCTGCTGTTTATCTGTCGTTCTGTCCACCCGCAGCGCACCTTTCCGCCTCCTCCGGCTTATGACATCATTTCTCTAAGGCTGATCTATATTTAGCAGGCTCGGGCCGAGCCGTGCCTCAGTGCCCTCTGCCAGTGCCCAGCCCAGAGTGCTGCACAGAGTAGCTGCTTCATCCTCCCTCGGCCTGAAGGCACATCACTGTGTACAACACAAAGCGGGCCATATCCAGAAAACAGAAAGATAAATAAATAAGTGCTTTAACATTGAAATTAACACAAACGCTACAAAAACACGAATACATTAACATTTCCACGTTATCTCACGTCGCCTCTCATCCTTAAACAACTGTCCGAACGTAAACTACAGGGAAGCTCTTTTTGTAATTCCTCTAAACCATTTTCGGAGACACCTGCAGATCTTCCGATTTCCTTAATGACTACAGGATGCATTTCTTTCCCACGTGACTTATTTTATTATTTATGGAGTACACTACTCACGAATAGTACTGTTGAGTACATTACACTGCGGGTCCTCATTCCTATTCGCACCGTCGAGAAAACGAGTGCACAGCGTCCCCGATTCTCTCTACGTTCAGGTCAGCCTCTCATTCGAGGCCACCGAGGCTCACAATTTCAACAATTACATTTCATCGAAAATGTGGACAGCAGGGTAGAGGCACTGTAGCCTTTATACCATGTGGTTGCTATGGTAACGTGTGATGTTGGACAATCAATACTATTAATAAAAACACCCTTGTTTTTAATCAAACAGCTCAATATGAACAAAACATAACAGCATAAAGATGAAAATGGTGCAAAGAGAAAATAAGTGAGAGGACGCTGAATGTCAGGTAATAATGCTGTAAATCTGGCATCCCTATAACCTAGCTTGGACTGTCTATCTCTCTCTCTCTCTCTCTCTCCTTGCTTTATGCCTCTGTCCATCTACACAATCGAGCTTCAGCAGAATCGGTGCTGCAACACTGCCTGCTGGGTGAGGATGATGTGTGGAAAGAAGCAGAGAGAGGACAGCCGTGTGTGTGTGTGTGTGTGTGTGTGTGTGTGTGTGTGTGTGTGTGTGAGAGAGAGAGAGAGAGAGAGTGAGAGGGAGAGGAGCAGAAAAAGTGTACAGTGTGTGTGTGTGTGTGACTGGCATTTCAAGCAGCACAGAATAACATCCTGGCCAGCTAATCTGTGTGAGTGTGACAATTTATTCAAGCTCACGTTACTGCCGAGTGAGAAATGCGGCACGGAGGAGGAAGTGCAGGAAACAGTCCCCGAGTCTCCAGCAACACGCTCAACAGCCTTTTCACTGCCATCCCTCCCTACAGCTTCCCTCTCAGCCTTGTACAGTCTTCAGCTGTCTTCAAACCTACTGACGAGCAGCACATCTGCTGTCTACCGTAAAACGTAACCCTTTCTGCCTTATAAATTCCCACGGAAATGACACCTGCCCTTGACCCATGAACAGAGGCCACAATGAGGCATAATCTACACAGTGAGTCATGAGAAACTACATTCGCCTCACAATACACACCCACAGCAAAAACAGCAAACATGGCAGGAAAAACATGCTTGGAACTGCAGTCTGTTCAGTGCAAATAATAAATAAAGGAGTCAGAAATAATGTGAACCACGGACCAGTTAAACATATTCAGCATGAGTCAAATAACTCACATTATCATCATCAGTAGAAATGAGTCCTTTTACAGATCAACACTAGCAGCTACACTGCAAGAGCGTCAGCTCAGCTTTAGGCTAAAAAACAAATATGTCTGAACTAGAGCTGGGTGATAAATCCATTTTATTGATTGCTTGTGCAAGATAAAAATCTGAATTCGCTTTAAAACTATATTTATTTACTTCAGTGGGTCTGTAAATCACCCCAATAGTAAAAGAGCCTGTCCTTGCCCATCAAACACAAACACAAACACAAACAGGAAAGCAACAAGGATCTCGTCTTGAAAACTGACAGCGTCTCTAATTTTGAAATGGTTCGCTTCCGCAAAGTCTGACAGTACAAATGCGGTAAAGTTTGTCGAAAACCTGATGAAACCAAAAGTAGTAACACTACAAACCGATTTCAGCATCACAAACACATACAGCCGAGCAACTGTAATGCTAACTAGCATGCTAGCATCAAACCCATTTTAAAAACCAGATTACAGTGTGCTACATTGTTAAGCCAAGACCTGATCTTGGATAGAAATTAACTAAAAATACGGTGTGCAGGCATCCAAGGGGGGGTGGGGGATGGGTGTGATTTAGGACAAGTTCATCCAGATACGAGCTACCATGCCAAAAGTATTTTACTGAAGTAGCCCCTTTCCTTCTAAACAGTACTGCATGTGAAACGTGCCAAACCTTTACCAACACATCTCAAGCCATTCCAAGCTAGCTAAATAAACAAACAAAAACAAATAATTTAAAGCAGATTACAAAATTTTCAAGTGTCTTGTTACTCCTTTACCTCATGAATATTTGAAATACTTTTCTAAAAAAAAAAACCAAAATAAAAAACACTTAAGATAAAGTATCTACAAGTGACAAGAAATTTGTTTACTTTGTCTCTGTGCTGCTGATATTAATGTTAAAAATTTATCTGAACAAGATCCTTGCTTTAAAATAGATAGAATCCTAATTAGAGTGCAAGCTTACAAATAAATAAATAAATAAATAATACAGGCACATGATTTGCTCTTCCTCTGGCCTTCATAACTCTACTCACGTCCTTGTTCGAACTCATAATCTGGTGCAGTTCAGTCATTCCACCGATATCTGTCGGCCAATGCAAATATCAACAAAATCCGACACCTCTGATAAAGCCAGAGTTCATATTTCCCACGAAACTTTGGAAGCCATGATATTTTCTGGCACGTGTGTTCGTGAGACGCTGACTATCGTGCTGGAATCCGGGGTACTTTCCCCTTCTGCAGTGTTTGTCTGTCATGGCTGAAAGGCTGAAAGTCTCAGGACATGCTACTGGCCAGATCTCTGGAAAAACCCAAGTGCTCTGCTGAAGGAGGTGGAAATCCCTGGATTGAGAACACAGGGTCTTTCATTCCTTCTTGGTGCATCAGTCCCGCTTACGGCAGCTTAAGAGTCACGGGATTAGACAAATGACCACTTTAACTAAACTCTGCTCATTCAGTCCACACGTTATTGCACTATAGTGTTAGAGAAAGGACAAGAGGCATCACAAACTAAGAGGAATGGGGGAACAGGAACAGTCTTAAAATGATCCTCATGCAACTAATCAATGATTTATCCGAATATGACACAAACAGGACAGTGTGTTTAGAACTGCTGATACGAATTATCATGCTATATTTATTTATTGGGCAAAAAATAAATAATACGTAGGATATAATGATGCATACATAACGTGATAACAGGAAAAATATCCACCATGTCTTATGCCATATTCATTTCATTGAGATGCTGAACACAACTTTACAGTAATATTTTCCCTCATTTGGACAGTTTATCTGTGACATGGCTGACGCATTTATTCTGAGAAACAGGTTGCAAGACACTGTTAACACACCCAGGGTGCACCCCACCCCACCACTCACTCAAAACCAGATGGAACTGAATCAAGCTTCACAAGCATCCCTGGCAGATAAGCCTCATAGATAATGGCTGAATACGTGATGCTAAGAACGCATTAGCATGGATCTGGTGAATAGCTGTGGAGTTCAAGGACTATACGTGTGTGTGTGTTTTAGAAAAAGACAAATAGGCTACAAGTTCATCCCAACAAGCTTGTTTCGTGGCTGGCCATTGGCCACTCTTCAAGGGTGAATGTTTAGGATAATCGCGACCATCTTAAATATAAACTCATTTGCATGGGGATCTTACTGTCTGCCTTATGCAGCGTGAAGTCTGGCAACTCTCATGTTACACAACAGTGCTTTGACCCAGTGTCTGTACGAACACAGAAGTTTGTTACGTGTATTCAATGTTGCGAGTTCGGGGTGGAAGATTATCAAGAGTTTCTCTTTGAGGCAGAGGATGCATCTTTTAGTTGAGCTCGATGATAGGATGCGCCAGGAGATGAGGTATTCAATGTTATTGTCTTTGAGGGTCCAGACGTGTTTGCTGAGCTCGGTGCTGTTTCTGTACCTCATTTTTAAAGTCATTTTCTGTGAGTCCAATGTATGTTTCTGTTGCCTTGCTGTCCATGCGTGTGACAGTGGCTTGGTATATGACTCCAGGCAGTCTTTGTTTAGTGGGCAGGTGTTTTTTTTTTCTTGGCAGTTCCATTTTTTGTTAGTGGCAGTGGTCATATCAGCAGAGTGGGCGGATAATGTTAAGATTCATTTACTATGGTCGTCGATTATTTGCTTGGTGTTATTCATGCAGCTGTAACTGATTTTGATGGTGTTCTAGTTGAAAATCCTTAGTTTGTGGCCCTTGGTGAAGTTTTTGTCTATTTGTCTCTGAGGACTGTTTCCAATACCTTGTTGAAATGATGCCACGAAGGATTCAGGCAGTTCTGAAGACAAAAAGGGGTCCAAAACGGAACTAGCAAGGTGTACCTAATAAAGTGTGCGTGTGTGTGTGTGTGTGTGTACGCGCATGTGTATTTTCTTAAAGTCCAGTTTTAGTTTGGTTCTCTTCTGTTCCAGTGTAGTATATACACCTCAGACATGGCAGATACTGTTAAATCGACACTTTTGTCACAGTTATTTAGCCACTCGAGCAAAGGATTAGTTAGCAGGTCAGCATCATGCAAACTGAATGCCTCGATGTGCTTAAACATTTTAACCTTCAAAACATAAATAACGAAGCGTTTAATCCGTAGTCAGTAAACAACACCTCTCAATTACCTAAAATCAAGGCTGAGTGGTGCAAGATCAATGAACCTTCATTTATTACAGCCATTACAGATGTTGATAAAGACGGGCAGCGCCACCCTGACATTTCTCTGCACCCATTTCTTAAATAACACGATTTTGAAGTGCTATTCCCTCCCCGTACAATCTTTTCACAATCAGCCAGGCCACATGTTAGCACTTCCCTCTCTGTCATGTATTAGTCAGTGGGACTGGGAGCCATGGCTGAGAAACAGGTGCAAATGCATTCAGCTGGGAGCTCGAGCAGATTATCTAGGTTTGGCTCAGGGGAGACGAGCTGTACCTCTGCATATGTAACAGTGTGTGTGCGCGCACGCGTGTGTGTCTCAGCAGGGGAAGGTGAATAGCAAATCCAGCTCATCTCCTCTCCCGTCACGTAGCATGCCGCTGTTTGCTCCTGTGCCTCACGCGCTATCCATGTAGTCCACTAGGCCGTTGCCAAGGTAACTGCGAGTGGTGAGTGGTGCAGCCTGGGCCGATTACTGTAAACAGCACCAGTGAGATGGATAGAGATAGAGAGTGAGAGCGAGAAGGGCAGGGAGAGCAATATCTCTGCTAACAGATCACATTTATAAATACCTCGCACAATTCTGCTGTAATATAAACAGCAGTGTTCAAAATAGTCTCTGAGGAAGAAGAATGAAAACACGATGGCGGCCATGATGAAATACATCCAACCCCCCCGTTTAAAACAAATTCATAAAGAGAACACTTTAGGAAAACTAGGGCACAAGGCATAAAGACGGCAGTGAGAAACAAAACAGTCCCTGTTACACGGGGGTCAGAACAACAATCCACAGCGCTGTTCAAGCCCGCTGTGTGGACCAGCTCATCTGCTCACCAGCATGACTGATGAGGTAAAACATGCTCAGAACTCTCTCTCTCTCTCTCACACACACACACACACACACTTCACCACTAGATAACGGGTGGTGCTGGGGTTTACGTGACTTATGAAGATGCTAGCCAGACTGTGTGCTTCTTCAGTCAATCAAAGAAGAAAACGCCGAGGGGATGGATGTCTGGTGTGTCTGTTACTCTGTGGTGAACAAGCTCCTCAGTCAGTGGGTTAAAGTGTACCCCAGAAAGCTTTGGCACAAAACACTCCTCAGAAACAAATTACATTTCATTTCATGTGCGAATGACTTGGCTCCTTGCCAGTGGAATTATATTCACGAGCTTTGACTACAGCATGGGTATCTATCAGGGGTTTTAGCATGATTCTGCAAAACTAATAGTAACAAAAAACAAAACAGGACTAAAGACGAGTGATTAAGCAGCATCAGGAGTGACCAGCACACAGACACGTCCCCCCTTTGTCCAGATGGTTTGGACGCTGCAGGGCAAAATAGTTTCCTTTTGCTGAGTTTTCTGTACCCCGAAGCTCCTGCGCTATTCTAGAACATAACAAGGAGTCTATGTTTTGTAACATTCTAAGGGAGCAAAAAGCGAAGCTGCTGAGGCAACCGATGTGGATCGTTCTATAAAGTAAAGCATCAGGAACGCACCTCGAGGACGTTCCGTACATTGACTCGAATGTCCACATTAAACGTGTTAAAGTCAAACAATATCCTTGTTCTACACTTGAACTGTTGATTTTCATAAGACCTCGACCAGAGGTGGAGCTTTAGAGAAGTGAGACTCCGTTCTATTTCTGGAGCGAAAGGATTCTAGAACATTTTAGTTTAGAGGGGGATTGTTGGGCTTGGTGGAGGCTTGTACTCCTCAAATACTCATGTTAAAGCTCTCAATATTTGTACACACAAGGCTAGGTGGATGTGTCCAACTGCAAACAAACTGGATATTATGACGTAGTGAACTCCCCAGCCTGTTTCTTTGGCATCAGAAAAATGTCGAGGTCTGTGTGGCGAGAAGTGTAGAATAGTAGAGAAGGTCACTTATTATTAAACACTTCCATGATATCCAAGTTCCCTGCTTATTTTTACAGCGATACCTCCAAGAGCTTGCCATTCTGACATATTGAGATAGAAATGATATACAATCTTGCTCGCGGGTAATGCATCCGTGATTCTCAAAAGATCCTTTTGCTCCAATCTTGCACAATTTTCAGAAAAAATTACAATTGTAGAGAAGGCAGTATGTACAGCAGCCACCATGACATTGAAATACTGCTGAAAAATGTAAGAATGTAAATAAATTGGAATACAAATCACAAGATAGCATCCAGGTGCAAATTTGATTTGTATCACGGTTCAGTATCATGATTCCTCAGGCCCCGATCTCTTTTGGGTGATAACGCCACATAATGCCCACGACTTGATCAATTTTTAGGTTGGGAGCGAGCGAGCATGACGAGGTCTCCGACCATACATCATCTTATCCACCTGTTGTGGAAATCTGTCCCATTTTTCAAAACCCGTTGACTGTCGCCAACTATCCGCGATGATATTGCTGACAATCTGAGAACGTTGTTTTCGACCACAGACAGTCGGGGACTCGGTTGCAAACAGTGTCAGACCTTGTTTCCGACCATCAGATTTTCATCTGAGCGTTATTTTATTTAAAACATTAAGGACACCATTTACACAGTTACGCTTGGTCTGAGACAGTCCGAGATAGATGCAGAGTCAAAAAAAAAAAAAAAAAAAAATTCAGCAGCTGAAAAAAGGTCACCCAAATGAGATCGGGCCTTTAGGTACCCAGATCGATGTTAAACTTTACTGATATTTTGTTACACTTTTACAACCTCAAACCATTGTACATTCCTTAATTTTATTTCTATGCAAAGTGAACAAATATGCACCGACTACACGGGGTGTCGTGGTGCCTGCTAGGGCATGAATAGTCTGGAATGCGGCAGGTGTAGGATAATGGATTAATGGCAATGTTTCTCCACCTTAGTTATCTAACACATAAATGAAAAACAAACAAACAAAAAAAAAGATGATTTTTGTGCCGGTGTGATGTTCGGTGAACTGAAGTTAAAAATAATAATAAAAAAAATGAATAATTTACGATACATAACTGAACCCCTCCCCTCATCAAATTACCAGTAACGCATTGCAAAGCTTATATGAAACTACTTCAAACAGGTCAATATAGGGTTTATCCTAAGTTCATTTGCAGACCCAGCGTATTTATCCTTGCCCCGAAGGAGTGTCCTATAAGAAGAAGAGCATTAAACTCCATAACGCTGATCAAGCACATGAGATTAAGTTTGAACCTCTCAAACCTGGTGCAATGATGGAGGCTGATGTGCTCTAATCAGCAGATCTATTCATTAAGAATGCATCCTGCATGAAGATCAACACAGAGGGCATTATTAACAGGTCACCGCTCTCTCACCCGTGCTGTCGGCAGAGCTCAGCAGTGGATGGAGGGGTTGAAGGTGAGGAGGGCATGTGTGTATGATGGCCACGTTTCTTTACTTCATTCTCGCTTTTCTTTTCCACCCATCCTCTCTCTCTCTCTGCAGTGCGTGCAGGGTGCCGGAGTGGAAATATTCACAATGCAAGCTCGAGTCTTATAATGGACGGGGGCTTTCAGCTTCATCAGCACTGTGGTCGAGTGCAGCAAGAGCTCTGGCACAGGAAGAAAGCCTACGCTACACTGGAGCCATTTCACTGACGCTTCAATGGTGCTTGGAAAAGCTGTGAAGAAAAGGATGAGAGACAAAGAAAGAACACAGTGTAGGAAAGAGCTCGAGCTGGAATGAGATGCTGAATGAGACACAACCATATAATGCAAGATGAAAGAATAAAAAAACGAACAAGGTGAATGGAAAGCATGAAAAGGAGATGCAGTGACAGAGTGAGTCACGGGAGCAAAACATACATTCAGAGAACGTTGAAGAGAAGAAAAGAGGAGAGGCTTTTGATTTGAGGGAAGAAAAACCATGCGAGAGGCACAGGATCTGTCGGAACAATTTAGGCTTTTGCTTTCGCACCTCCACACACTCACTCTCTCTCACCTTACACTTCGAAAGCAGCAGCACAACACCTCAGATCAGAGTGGGCAGTGGACCAGGGCCTGAGGTATTGACCCCATATTAACCAAACATGAAATCAACATAACACGTATTACATAAATCTAATTTACCCCCCGCCCCGTCTTTCTGTCTGTTTGTGTGCCTGTCTGTCCGAGCATGTATCTCAAAAAGTACTGATCCGATCGACTTCAAACTACATGTGATGGGGAGTCACTGTGGCTCGGTCCTCCTCGAAGAACAGATTTCTAGGTCAAAGGTCAAGGTCACGAAA
>JAQNCB010000014.1:13797393-13810043 GCA_030068295.1 Euristhmus nudiceps
ACACACACACACACACACACACACACACACACACACACACACACACACACACACACACACACACACACACAAAAAACCATATAGCTCAGTACCAGAGGAATAAGATTTCCTCTCTGCAGGAGCAGACAGGCAGGGCCTGGACATGCACCAAGCCCTGCTTTTAACACACATTCCAGTGCACCTCACTTGCGTGTTTGTACTAGCACAGACGCACACGCACACTCTCCAGCCGAGCGAACGGCTAACAATTCCAATTCAAAAGCTCCAACAAGAAAGTCATACATTTAGTTTATTTTTTTAATCCCTGGCACTAAATCAAATGAGTTCAGACGACAATCGGCGAGAAACACCCTCATAACAGACCGCCGCTGAAACAAACCGTGTGGCCTGAGCTGCAACGGAAACAGAAACCACACACAAACACAAGAGAACTCCAGGAAGTAGGAAAGGATGGGCATATTTACCGATTCCATGGCTGTCTTCAGAGGCGAGTGACTAAAATCCAAAGGGAGAAGGTGGCGGGGGAGGGGAAAAAAAAAAAAAAAAGGACGGGCTCTCACGGCAAAGTCCGAGGTATCCTGAAAAACAAAATCAAAAGAAAACACAGATTAGCCGAGTGAACGCTAGCATTTCACATTCCTGATCTGATCGAGCATGGAGGATCGTCTTTCCGTGCTCAGGTTCAGCTGACTGGATTATTCTGTTCCAGTTTGCGGGCGTGATGCCAGATTCAGCGTGAGAAGCTACAAGTCCTGAAAGCCACATCTCGCCAGCAGCAGGTTTAGAGGAATGTTTTGAATTGGCGAGGGCTACATACGTCTTCGTATCTTATTTAATCGGCTACGTTAGAAGTTTCTGATTGGTCAGTTGTAGTGAATATGTTCAGATTGTAGTAGATTGTCTACTTTGGTCAAAAGATCAGCAGCAAATTAGAGCAGCAGTGCTATTCAGTGCTGGGGACAGGGCGCACGACGCTGCTGTTTCTACTCTCGGTAAAACAGGATACAGCAGACGCAGCAGAATCACTAAAGAGGTACTTTAGCACAGGAGCAGACAGTGATGTCTAATCACTCTTTCCTGTGACTGTCTCTACTGTATTCACACATACATAAATAGATGCAAATCTGCAAAGATGCAGTGCGTGCACACAAAACTTACACGCTCCTACACTCTGACCTGGTTGGGGTGCGTTGCCATGGAGATTGCGGTCATGGACAGCTCAAACACAAATGACCAGAAATATCAATGAGACCGCACGGTTCTGCCTAACGTCCATTTCCATGACAGCAAAAAGAAACGACACGTGGCAAGAAAAGAAGCAGTTGCTGATTTTGTTTGCACAATTATTAAGTATCTCACCCAATTTACTCATAATTATAAACCGCTAACTACTCCCACTCAGAGCACGCCAGCGAGGTCAAAGTTTGACACGTGGTTCCTCTGAGACTGTAAGCAGTCAGTGCATCTTTTCACAGTGTTGCATCATAAGGAAGTCGAACATCCTATCCTGTACACACGTGCTCCGCATACTCGATGCTGTCGAGAGTGGCTCTGCGCTAGATGAGTAAACCCTCTGATCCCACCACGAAGCAACACTGCGACATTTAAAAATTCTCTTTAGTGTGTGCATGACACGGAGCTGCAATTTCAGTGACAATGATGAGCGAGAGAAAGAAAAAACAAACAAAAAAACACCCAGCATTACTTTTACACTGAGATTCTGAACAGATAAAAAAAAAAATAAAAATCATGGTCAAGTGACGAATCCAAAAGCTTGGCTTGAACGATTTCACAAATGGATTATAAATTGCACATGTAGCCTGTGGTCTGACGTTAATTTCCGCATTCACAGCTTTAGTTCCTACCTACCTTACTGTTTTACCAAAAAAAAAAAAAACAACCCCAGAAGAGGAAGTTAATCAGGTTTCATCTTATCCCGTAATATACAACCTCTCATAACATGCATACAGAGACCCAGGCATCAAGAGTATATTTTACCATTATCCCACACAACAACCTGTTCTCTGGTCACCGGCATCAAGTGGCACCAAGGACTAGAGGCCTGTTGCTCAGAGCAGCTGAAAACTTTGTGTTTGGTGGAATAAAAACATCATCAAATTCTTAAAAAAAAAAAAAAAAAAAAAAAAAAAAAAAAATCATTCTTATTAAATGCTTTCATTGCAAATGTTACTGCTTTTAGTCGAACAAGTCTAAAATGAACAGAAGAGCTGGTCGGTTAGTGTTAGTGGTTAGCTTAACAGGAGTTGCAACTGTTTCCATTTGTTTCCTCTGTAGTGCTATTCTAGTAGTAGATTAGCCAATCAGAATGTGTGTCTGCTTAAATCCAGTGGGTATGGACAAAATATATGAGACCCATCACAGGAAATGGGTATCTAATTGCAAATGATTGAATGCATTGTTGAACTTTAAACGTGATTTTCTCCAATGTCGCATTCTGAAAATCTCTGGCTCCAAAAACCAGCAACACGTGTCAGAAAACTCGGTCTCATTTTAAAGCTTAGGATATCCGCTACACAACTGTACCAATAACCCAAAATGAAACATTTCCGTCCTAATACCCACTTTGCTATGATGGGTCACATACATAGAAAACAACAACAACAATGCACTCCCGAATCTTCACAAAACCTTCACAAGCAACATGACAGGCACGTCACTTGCTAGTACTGATACAGGGAACAAACAGCATTGATTTTGACCCAAACAAAAGTGCACTTGAAATCATATTTTTTACACATCGACGGAAGCAAATTTGAAAAGATTTTGGGGGACTCATTGTTTGGCGGCATCTGACAATCAACGGAATCTAGGTCCCTATTTATCATCACTTGAATCGCTCGCATTAAAGTTCAGCTCAATAGAATTCCACATCCGCCCATTTCACGTCACTTGAAAAGATTTCGCCTCTGGTTGTTCATTTCGGTGGCGACCACCGATTTGCATGATCGTTTGCCAGTCGTCGCCTCCTGTGTAAATACGGCAAAACACAATCACAATGTTTTGAAATTGCTAAACTCTAAGCATACAAACCCTTTATGAGTTTGTAGGCATATTACAAACAAAGTTTTACCTTGCAAAAATATAATGATGAAATACAACTAGCTGACTAAGCATGAATTTTAGTCCTGCAGTTCGCCTTCAAACCTGATCAGTGTTCACAGTTCGAATGAATACATCATTACGAGCGACAGATCAGTGCTTAGCTAACAGAACTGACAGAATTACAGATCAAAATAGCAAACAAAAGCATATTTCAAGCGATCCTTCAGAAAACCTGCGCTGATGAGAGTAAATCTGCTTTCCAAAAAGCATTCTAGCCGATGGACTGGTGTTCATGGTGAGCTGGTGAGACCAGATTAAGGCCAGGCCTAAGCACTGTGTTTTGTCTGTGTGTGCACATGTGAAACCCTTGATGCTTTTCCCAGCAGCAACCGGACCGATTGGACTAATCCAGTACAGAGTGCACTGCTTCCTAACGAGGCCTGTAATCTTACTGCATGAAAAGCTCCTGACCACACACACAGAACAGACACCGGCAAAGCTGCTAAACACAGATCAACCAGACACGGCACAGACCATGGGCCCCAACTAAAGATCTCGAGGATACTGTAAACATGAAGGGAAACGTTCCAACAAAACCAATTGCTCTCCTGATAACAGACACAGAATTTACAGTATCAACCTTAAAATAATGCCGAAAATATTAAATTGTAATTAATGTGAACAGGTGACCTGATTGAACACTCCCACACGACAGCTCAACTGAAGTTTTAACGTGCCAACACAAAAGCTAGGTGCTAGTTTTGTTCAACAAAAAAAACTAAATGACACCAACACTAGTAACACCTTGATGTGGTTTATTTTTAAGAAGCTGAAAATAAAAGGAGGATACCCAAAAGTTAAACGAGTGGTGGGGGAGTTAGCCCGTTTGTGTCAGTGTTAGCCATGTGACAGATTGGCAACCTGTTCAGGGTAAGAGTGACTGGTATGAACAATATCACAGTATAAATAATTTAATATCACAATATAATACTTTCCCTTTAACTCAATGAATGGCCTAAAATTACTACACGGTGCTTTTTTTTTTTTTTTTTTTACAATTTTTATTATTTTTTAGAGGAAAAAAGTAAAAAAAAAAAAAAGAAGAGACACTGTGCTTTAAACACAGTTCATTATTTTGTCTATTATTTGTAATGAATAAATTTTGGCCCAGCATTCCCCATACAAAGGTGGCAACTCAACGTCACGGACATGTCTGAGGCTAAGCATAACATATCTTGGGTTGGGGTCACTGACTAACTCTTTAAACCTATGGCTTGCCTGTGGCATGTATTGGGGTCATGTCCTTACATATATGTGTGTTGTGGTGCATTTAATTTCCTTCCATCATAAAAAATTCTTGTCATATAGATCGCCTCTGGAAAAAAAGACTATTCATGGTGTTTAATTAACCTGGGTTTACACTGGGGCAATGATGTCCAATTTATCTATGTCAATGCCAATTTTTGAGCATGCTTGGAGCAAAATTGGGGTATAAAAAGGAGGCAGTGCGCATCCAAGAGATGACACTTGAAGGAATCATGTTTCCAAGTTGCCCATGGTACACAGATGCCCCTGCCACAAACATTTTCTTTGTTGGTGGTCAAAAATCAAGGGACATGAAACAGGTAAGGGACACTCCGCCATCCCCAAATGTACTTGCATCAAGTTTGGTATTCATAGGGCTTCAGGACATACTCTCTGGAACTAAAACTTGCTTGGTGAGAATATAATAATAATAATAATAATAAAAAGAACACCACACTGATGAATCCGTGGAAAATTCTCATCCCTGCAGAGTAGTCCCAGCTACACCGGTGAAATCTTCTCAATTCCAAAAAAAAGTGTTATCAGAGGAAAGTATTGCTCAAATTTTGATCAAGTACAGAATTCAATTCTCTACACTGAAATAAATCTAAAGTTATACTCATAACTACTAACTTTTACTTTTCTAGGGGTATTTTCCATACAATCTAGAAAGATGTTCTGCGGCTTGTAAACTCTATTTGTAATCTAAGTGTCTTTGTCGGGATCCTTTGTTTGTTAAAAATGTCCTCTCCGGAAAGTAGACATTACACGTGAAGGACAGTGCTTTTTTTTTTAGATATTAATCGCTTTTTCTAAGGCAGCATAGTACTGTATAACTTGCTGAAAAATATTGGGATTGGATGCAAAACACTTTCTGGACAGAGTTCCACATCAGCTTGATAAGAATGTCAAATCAAAGAATGTCTTCTCCGAAAAACCACAGATTGTCACTGATGCCGTTTTAACTGCAGTTAATAATATATACAACTAATGATGCATGAAACCTGCTTGGATGTGTTTGGTGAGCTTTTATTCGAAATGCTGTGAACTCTTTACACGTGGTGCATTTAAATCCTAGTTATTCTAGAGACCCTATACCTGTTCTACTTTCACCTACTGTCATTTCGACACCATTAGGCCTGTAGCTCTGATACGTCACACAAAGTATTCTAGTCTCACAAGTTGTTGAATGGTAAACAAAAACCACAACAAAAACTAGGAGTTACACTTTTGAGATACTGCGAACCTAAAAAGTATACCCTGATTGCAAAGCAGCCCAGACAATCTTTGCAGACTGGCAAAACCCCATCCAGTGGAAAAAAACACAAGTAAAACGGTTTCCCAATAAGCAAAGTAATGTTAGCATATCCCTTGTGACGGTTAATCACAGCAAAACTCTAATGTACAAAAGAAAAACCAGGAAGTGTACTTTTCTGTGCAACATAATACTAATAAATGGTTTATAAACAATAAACAAGTCCATTTACAATCATGATAAGAGACTAAAAGGCTATTTTGTCGTCCTTATTAGAAGCATGCACAGAGAGAAGAGGCCGTTCTTTTTCATCTCTCCCTCCCTGCGCAGAGTGCACGCACTGCTGACCTTAAAAGGGAAACTTTGGGCTTGAGGAAGAGCGCTCATGCACTCCGAATTACCCCTCAAAGGCCTGTTTATTTTTGCAGCTGAAAGAGGTTGCTTTCACAATTCTCTTCGACCAAAAAGGAAAGAAGTGGCACTGTGGGGGGGCTGGTGTGTGTGTGGGGGGGAGACGACAGGGTTTGCTCCGGTTACCCACATCCTGGACATCCCATTTTAAAACATCTAAAAACTGACCGGGACAGGCACCACGGAACACAGCTCCCCACACAGATAAGGGGACATTCAGAGGAAGCATTAAGACATGGATGGAGTGTGCTGGCTTTAGACATGCAATCAAACAAACACACAAAATAAGCGTAGGAAAAAGAGAGCTCACTCTTTAGCCCGCACAAAAGCTCTTCATCTCTCAGGCCATTTAATAAAGTTATTATCCTATTATTTAGGTAAAGTGTCAAAGGAGGAAAAAAAAAAAAAAAAAAAAAAAAAAAAAAAAGTACACATTACACATGAAGTCAGGTGACAGCATTCACAGTCTAGCCTTTTACACAAATCATTAACTTGGTAATAAATTATTAACATTATACACATTAATAATCACGTGCTGTCTGATTAACCATCACAGAAAACAGGGTGTGTGTGTAATGCAAGTAAAATGAGATGGATAAACACACACACTGCACTACCAAATTTGGCAACAGATCAGCAACATAACCAAGTGGCAATTTTTTTGTGATGTGGTTTGTTTAACAGTTGGGAGAATACAACAGGAGAGGATTGTTACCCTGGTGCCAGGTACAAAGCAGAAGTACTATAGTAATTACAAAAACGCAATAATGACCTCTATTATCACGTGATTTTGTTGTATCGAACTCTGGTCCTGATCAAACTGATCACGGTGGAGAGGCATGCACATTCAAATGGGGACCAAATGTAAATGTGGCATAAAACAGGCAACAAGAAAATACCAGCAACACAGGGTGGGGGTGGAAGAAACAGAAGTTTAGACATTGGTCCCATATAGCCAGTTGATACCAGAGCACTGTGGCTGGGATTATATGACCATTCCATTGAATTTTGGAGATGGTCTTATACAAGAGTATGGGTGAAAGAAACTTGCACTTGCTGAGAATTGACAGCAGCCGTCATGTAAACCGGCAGTAACTGTGATGCATACGCAGCTGTCGCTGTTTCATGTACATTTTTATCTGCACTGAAATCCACGCTGGCCTCTGTAGGCCACGTAACTCAAGGATATAATCACGAATGCCATTGTTGAATTGATCTGCTACTTGACAAACAATAAATTTCACCGTGACCAAACTTTCTCAAGGTAGATCATTGGCTCTCATGCATTCTGACACAAGTACCCAGAACACCCTACACTATAATGCTGTTCGACTGTCTGAAACGCAAAAAAATCATCTACTATGAAGTTATTTTGGAATGACATAATGGCGAGCTGGTTAGCACGTCCACCTCACAGCAAGGCGGCCCCGGGTTCAAATCCCAGGTCATTTTTGTGTGGAGTTTGCAAGTTCTTCACATATTTGCATGGGTGTTCTTCTGGATTCTCCAGTTTCCTTCCACAGCCCAAAGACATGCACACCAGACTAATTCTGTATTATAGAACAAACTGTTCTAAACTGCTAAACGTTGTGTATGCGTGTTTGCCCTATGATGGACAGGCGAGCGGTTCATGGTATAGCCCATCTCCCCCACCCACGAGTCGGCAGGTTGGGAAATTAAATTTTGGAAATGTGAGGTCTGGGATTTAAAAAGCTTGTGCATGATCCTTCAACATGTTTTTCATCCTGGTGTAGAGAATAGAGCAGTAATAAATCAATGATGAAATATTGTGGATAACGCGCAGTTCACTGTCCAAAAACATCACAGTCCCCGCCACTTTATTTCCTATTGGCTCAGAAGACTGAGGCTTGTAAGCTCATAAGTCAAACTCCATTGAGATAAAGTCAATGTGAAGTGAAAGTACTACTACTTGAAGCACAGGCACATCGTTCAGTTTGGTGTCATTTCCTCTTCAGTGAACTGCACCAGGTGAACGCTATTTGCATTTGGTCTAAAGGTTGCTTGAGCTTCCAAAAAAAAAAAAAAAAAAAAAAAAAAAAAAAAAAAAAAAAAAAAAAACCCCAGGCACAAACCAATCGCAGAAAAAGGTACCAACTCTTACATTCTTTGACTAACCTATAGATTTTTCCACTGTTATACATGTTGTGCTTTGACTTACATGAGCAACAAAGGCACCTTCTTAAATTGTAAAACCAAAATACGAACAGCCTATCCACAGCTTCCACAAACAAAACAACCAACATGCCATTCAAAAATCTCCCAGAGTGCAGAGCAATCAAAACTATTCCGGTCAAAAGGTCACCAAAGAAATTTTGGGCTACTAGATATCCGAGAAGTAAAACCAATGACACAAGATGTTCTGTGGATAACCCTGACGACGAAATCTCAGGGAGGAACACTGACTTTATTCAGCTTGTCTGGATTTCACTCGACATGCAGAAACAGCAGGCTTGTTGGAAGGGATGTATCAGTGATCCAAACGTACTCCAGAGATGTTGAAATTTGTTGATGTATAAATTCCAAAAATAAAATTAAAGATGTTGAAAGTAATAAACTACTCAGGTGATGTGTTGAGCGGAAGTATACATGCCCCTACACACACCTTGGTTAAGCGAACGCGCTTCGAGGATTCTTTCGTGTTCATGTCTATTTACACCACGCGACTAATTGGGTTTGAGTCAGCATGAGAGATTAAAAAGCCGGAAAAAAAACCCCTGCTGAGGCACAAAATGATTCAGCAAAACATACATTTTGCCAAAATTACCAAGAGTCACTTCATGTGGACTGACAGTTGATAAAAGAAATAACAGCGTGAATCTGGCGCACACGAACAGATTTTACCATCCCCAGCTCACACAAACACAGTTATCTGAAATGAGATCGGCAAGCCTGCTCATTGTGCACTACACCCAAACAGCAGTCTTTCCATTTAATAGAAATGGCTTCTGGCAAAAGTAGTCTCGAGCCTTTACCCTGCCTCTGTGAATTTTCTCTTTCTGCATGCCAGTTGTGTCAGTAATGGCTCCAACCCCAGCTTCCATCTTGTTCGAGACCACATAAGGCCGTCCTGTGTCTGCCTCCGAGAAGATGGAAAAGGTGCAGGGTTGTTTCTTTTTTCCGAGCCGAGCCTCATAAATTAGATCAAGAGCTTTTCAACATCAGAGCTGCAGTGCAGGGTTTGGGCTAAGCACAGAATCTTAATCGAAAGGTCTTTTAAACACAGGCCTCAGAACTTGACCAAACGCCTGAGAGCATTCGCTCAAATCATGTCTGCATAGTTACTTAAATAAAGAGTAGCAGAAGAACAGCACAGGGACGAAGTAGTTCATCCATTTCTTTTAATTCCATTTATATATTCAAAAGATTTTATACTCATTAAAGGGCTACGCAGTGCTAACGAGACACAGAGTCTGATATAGCGCCTCCAGGGTCCATTTTCAGACCAATATTACCTTCAAATTATGCTGTAAGCCTTCATTTTTGTTATTAACAATAAGATTCCAACATAATGACAGTGTAAAGGTCCATTACTGCAGTTAGGGTAGTCTTAACCCTTGGTGAATTCTGAACTCTGATTGGTTAGCATTGATGACGGATGCATTAAGTCACCACTAAAGCCAGAGAGAAGCCGAAAGAAAAGTAGTAGTATGTGCTGAAAAAAAAAAATTAACCAATTTTAACCAAACGTGATTAAAAACTGCCCAAAATTAAACAGACAGAGTGGTTCAGGTACAACAATATAACCAACAAACACTAAACTGTAACCGAGGTTACTTCGGAAGTGCAACATTTGGAAGTGTAAATATCACAAAACACCCCCTGTGTGATAATCGACCATCAGACACCGAATGGGTGCTGTACTAGAGATGAGAGGTGCATCTCCATAAGTATCCTTTCCATGTTGTCAGATATGTATAACATTAAGCCCGTTAGTGTAAAAAACAAGCCGTTAATTCCTACGTGGTTGGTTGTCTTGTAGGGTGTAACATTTTGCAGTCATCTGTTATAGGGTACTTGCTCAATACTAGTACAATTTCAAATCTTTTTTTTTGTCCACAGTTAAAAAATAAAATTAAAATAAAGCACCCAAAAACACCCAGCTTTTTTTTTTTTTTTTTTTAAATGGAATTTCCAATTAAATGAAAAATTTTAAGGTATGTCTGGTTCTACAGGGACTTGTGTGAGGAACACTTTTTGTAAAGTTGAATAATGAAAGGATTTTAAAAACAGGCTGCTTACAACCAAAGAAAACCCAAGACGGCTCAATTGCAATTTTCCATACCATTTGGATTTCCGATTTTAACTGCTTTCCTTGTTAGCTTTTTCAAATGTTTAGCTAGGTGACAGTGATTGAAGTTTCGAATTAGGTCTCTTGTGCCAAACAATTTTTGGATTAAATAAACATAAAATTACGAATTACATTATTGTGCTTTACAAAATATAAAGGTCAAGAAAAAAAAAATAGGGACATGAAACAAATTTCAAGTAATCTTCAAAAAAAAAAAAAATTATGAGCTTTCTTAAAATGAAAAAGCCTCCCAAATCTCAAGAGTTACAACACTAACTCCTTAAACAGTTCCTCAATACATAAATTTAGTAACAGAAAACATTCGGGGGTCGGAGGGTAAATTCCAGTGTCCAGTGAATCCTCAGTGATTTTTATTGAGGAACAGCAGGTTGTGTTGAAAGCACAGCATTTCAGCATGTTCTCCTATGAGACTGTTCTGATTCTTTTTATACCCTTCACTCAATCAGATTCTGCTTCATTCCTACATTTCTCACAAACACTGAAAAATGGGTTTGATTGGATTTATTGAGTATCTGGGTCACATTTCTACCAATCCAATCTAACAGTGCTGTATCCAAGGCATTTACATTTACGCCATTTTGTAGACGGCCTTACCCAGAGAGACCTACGACTGGGCACTTTAGGGTTAAGGGCCTTGCTCAAGGGCCCAACAGGGGCAACATGACAAGACAAGGGACTGGACTACAGAAATGCCTTTTTGATACAAACATCAGATGTGTGTGTAAATGATCAAAAACACATTCATCAGCAAGGAAACAAATTTATCAGCTTATTTCTATAATTTGGAAACAAAGTTGGGTTGGGCTTAAAATCACGGTGAAGTTTTCTGTAAGATGTTCATTTTGTACACTGGTATGAGAGTGTCGTATCAGGCGCTAATAAAGCAACTCCTTTCAGTTTTTCACCATGGGAACATTTTCAGAACCACCACCATGCATGGTTTGTCAGTAAACAGGAACACTTCATACAAAAAATTATATCCAGATGTAGAGAACTGTGCAATTTGTAATTGGAACAGCCACCTACTTAATACCATCCACTTGCCTCCCCCATTACCTTCACTGTAAAACATATTTACACTACAGGGATATAAAATATGTCTGTCTCTTGTCGTTTCATATTAAGATAAATTATATCCAAGATTTGTAGTGTACATTCAAAAAGGCATGCACACTCCCCGTACTTTACATGCAATGCTGGCCACCCATTTCTTCAACTGCCGCGCATGCATATTTGGGAGCGGTTGAACACATGCGGAGGGAGAGAGCAACCCACCCCCTCGTACGAATGAACTCACAGACGCCCATGATTGGCTGGTGATCGCTGTGACATGGAAGCATGGAAGAGAGCGTATGCCATCCCTCCCTCCCGTGGGACCTCAGCCAACTGGCTATCCCATGGACTCCTGTTCACGGATGGCTATGGCATTAACTCGGATTGGAACTGGCAGGTGTGGTTGACGAGAAAAGACACAAAACTACAATTAATAAATGAAAAACAAAACTGAACACAAATTACACAACTAGGTCGGTTATACCTAAAAGCATTCTGGGATACTGTGTGGTCCTAGTTTCACAGAAGTCACCATTTAATACATGTTGCTGAAATGACAGGAGCTAGAACACATCCAGGTATTTGGACTGTATTAGAGTAAATGCAAACTTTGAACTGGAATAGTACTTGGGCTGTAACTGATAACGGTTCACAAGTCCACAAGAAGGAAAGTACAGACAACACAAATTTAAAAACAGCCGTAACCGACTGAGGCAGTTATACTGGGCTTGTACTTAAAAAATATGATGAATACAAATGTAAGTAACTAGTTGAATTCCTGTTAAGAATCATCAATGCTAATATGTGTGAGGAGTGACTGGAAAAGTGCATCCAAAATTACACTGAGCTCTGCCTTAAAGTAAAAAAAAAAAAAAAAAAAAAAAAAAAAAAAAAAAAAAAAAAAAAAAAAAAAAAAAGACATGCCATCAAACCCGACAGAGTTTCAACATCTTTTAAAAAAGCCTTAGCAAATTCAGACAAGGCTTTACTGGAATATATTTGGACTTGTCTGTAAGAGCGATTAATCATGGGGGAAAAAATACTTAAGACAAAACGAGAGACCATTTCTAAACCAAAGCTGGTGGTAACGATTTTGAGTGAAGCAACATTAAAAACTCAACTAACCTCAATCCTAAAGTAGCAAGGAAGCCAATAAGCCACACACACACACACACACACACACACACACACACACACACACACACACACACACACACACACACACACACCCAC
>JAQNCB010000014.1:13880378-13893463 GCA_030068295.1 Euristhmus nudiceps
AAGTGTCTACGACCATTTTTGATGAAGTTATGGGGATTATATTGATTTTTCGTATTTTCGTGACCTTGACCTTGACCGTTGACCTAGAAATCTGTTCTTTGAGGAGGACCTAGCCACGGTGACCGAGCCACGGCGGTCATATGTACAAGTTTGAAGTAGATCGGATCAGTACTTTTTGAGATACACGCTCGGACAGACAGACAGACAAACAAACAGACAGACAGACGGTCCCGATTACAAAACCCTCTCTCCCCTTCGGGGGGGCAGGCGAGGGTAATTACCCCAGGTGTGAAAAGTAGTGTTTTTAGTGGTTGAGCATGAACAAAACTGCATTAAGTTATAAGTATTGTACATTAAGTGTATTAGTTTTTGTATAATTGAGTCAAGTACACCTCGGACTATATACTGCTTTCCTTATTCATGTCCAATAGTTTCATTTTCTCTGCCACTGTCAACATCTTCCGCTTTTTCTACGGTTTAGAGGAGCCAGAAGGAGGAGGGGGGGGGCGTTTAGAAGCCATTTTCAAGGCGCCACAAACACTTCTTTCGCACAAACAGATATCGCTGTAGTAAACAACACAGAGAGTTAGCGGTACGTATATACATCAGCAGAGTTCCACAAGAAGGGATGCTGGGAAATTCACCTCGGCCAATCAGCTTGAGAGATTTGACTCGAGACCTCAGACTTTTATTTTTCAATGAATTTTTTTTTTTTTTTAATCCGCGATACAGCAAGGGATGACTGTATATTTATAGATGTACTCTGTATTCTAATGATTAGTTATTGTTTTTATATAAAAAAAAATCCTAGTGACATATAATGTAGGAGGCCATATTGCCATCAGTTTATCTGACTATGCATTTGTCTGTTGGTACATCCTTCTGTCTGTAATTACTGTATTTCAATTCTGAACCAAAACTCAGAAACCGTGAGGGATTTTTTTTGAGTCAAACTTGGCAGCTACATCTACAGGGTATTGTATTTCTGATTTTTCAAATTTTTGAATTTCTGCAATTCGTATTTGCTGACGTAGTGACCGAAAGAATGAAATCACGACTTGAGCGGCCAAAATTATTTTCTGGGTGCAGCCTGAGAGATAGGGTTAGCACAGATATTTGGAGGGAACTCTGGGATGAGCCGCTGCTCCACCGCATTGAAAGGAGTCATTTGAGATGGTTCAGGCATCTGATGAGAGTGCCTCCTGGTCGCCTCCCTTGAGAGGAATTCCGGGCAAGTCCAGCTGGAAGGAGGCCTTGGGGTAAACCCAGAACTTGCAGGGGGGGTATATACCCCACCTGGCCTGGGAATGCCTCAAGAGGAGCTAGAGTGTTGCTGGGGAAAGGGATGCCTCGGTGTCCTTTCTTTGACCTGTGGCCTCCATGAGCTGTTCTCAGATAAGCGGTTGAAACTGGATGGATGGATATTTCCTGACATGTGCAGGCGGGGGGGCCAGATATGTAAACACCTGATTACTCTTGTCTATAATACTCATTACTTACACACAGGTACATTCCTGGCATGGCGATGAATAGTTAAATGGGAGATGATCAAAAATTTCTTTAGATGAAGTGTGTACTTGTTCTGCATATTGCAGAACCATGTTCATGACTTGTGCACCAACAAATCAGATCTCAGCCATGGGCCTAAACACAGGACTTGCATGTTATCCTTGTGTTGTGTGGGTTTGTTCTGGTTACTCCGGATTCCTCCCAGAGTCCAAACACATGCAAGTTGGGTCAATTTGGCTGGTCTAAACTGAACATAAATGTGTGTGGGTGATTGTGTCTGCGTTAGCCCTGTGACTGGCAACCTGTTAAGGGTGTACGTCTCCCAGATTTCCCCACGACTCTGATGGATAGGTTAGATAGATAGCTGGATGTTTACACAGTTCTCATGAGACAGAAAATGGGTGTCTTATGGGGTCTGGTTGTAATTAAATTGTAGCTGGGTAACTTTTTTTTCTCTCTTGAATCCATCATTGGTGAAATGGTTACTAAATGACTTGCTTTTGTATCCTAATCCTTAAAAACCATCACCTTCAGCTGCTTTTTCACTTGCTTCCTATGAATCACTTTGTGAGAGAGCCAAGAGCAGCGAAAAAAAGGAAAAATGTAAATACCATTCCAGCACTTTTTCCAGCTTAAGGCACGGCGGCAACAGCTAAAAGTCGAGAAAACATCACTGTTTCATATTAAACACACAATATTCAGTGACGTTTCTAAATTTTAGAGTCGTGTAGTATTTCCACTGCTTTAGTGGCTTGTAAGAGAGTTGTGTATTTTTGTTTCAGTTGGCCAATGCACTTCTTGAGCATGAGGTGGTAAACTATGATGACATAGAGGCTCTTCTCGGCCCCCCTCCTCACGGGCCCAAAAAGATGATCGCCCCTCAGAGTTGGATTGAAGCCGAGAAGGATAAGCAGGACACTGGAGAGGACGAGCATTCCATCCCTCCCAGAGCTCGGGAGAAGGATGAGGACGAGGAGGAGAACCTGCGGCCAGCATTGATCCTGAGAGACTATATCAAATAGACTGTGAAAAGAGAGTGGAAATTTCATGCAGGGAACTGTGGGTAACGTGTACTTTTTAGCATGAAAGGCGCAAAGGGTGTTCTTTTGAGGCTCGGTGAGGAGATGGTACATGCAGGAGAATGCTGGTTGGTAGTTTTAAGGTAAGTGGGATTACCTGCAGTGTTTTTCTGCCCCGTTGCGTCCCTTAATTACCGTGATCAAAGTGGGCTATGCACTGTTTATTTATTCTGACCTGTAATGAGGTGAAGCTTCTGTGATGAATCGTGCTGATGTGCTTGAAAAGCACTGAGAATTAGGGTCACAGATGAGGTTTATTCCGCAGAGCCCCATGTATAGAGTAGATGTAAAAGATGTATATTTTCATTTTAAGTGCATGTCATGTATTATAGATGTTATTTTTGTGTGAATTAAGTCCAAAAGCACTGCAATTGTTCTTTTATTTTGAAAATGGACTTATTTTACAAAATGTACTATGAGAATTTGCTATTTTTTAGAAATAAATATTAAAACAAACAAACAATGTTCTGTTTATAAAAAAAAGTCACTTTCAAACCTATAAAAATCATTAAAAAAAGGAATTATAGCTGCATTTGTGAGCATAGTGGGTTTTTTTTGTTTGTTTTTTTTCTTTCTCTCCTCCCTAAGGTACTAAAGGAATAAGGGAAAACTCTCCTATAAATGTTTGGAGATGTTGGATAAGGGGCAAAAAACCTGCAAATCTATATACAATCATAAAGTATCACAAAATCTATTCCTTACACATTACAATTACAACTTGCAGTATTCCAACTGTCAGAAAAGTTCACGAATCCACCTTTAAAACAGCATTCAAGATTATTCTGCTATCTTAAATCCTGCAGTAGAAAAATCTCTGCTTACATTCATGAGTTCACATTACCTCCTACATTATTAAATCTGAACTGTTAAGGTGGGAGGGGGATTGCGTTAATCTGTGTGGGATTCCTCTGGGTTTTCTGGTTTCCTCCCACCATCTAAACCTATGGACTGGTAATACTAATTTCTCTCTCGGTGTGATGGGGTGTGTAGGTCTGTTTTGCTTCGTTCTGTGTTCCCAGCACCAGGATAAAGTGGCTGCTGAAGCTGAATTAACAGTACGAATATATTAAGTCATGTGACTGTGGAGTAGTTTTTGGAATCATAGTATTAAGGATATGTTATGAATTCCAGCTCTGGTCATCATGGTTCAAAAGGAAATGTACACAATTTCCTCACACTCTAAACAAGATACTGTACTTGATTGAAGGTTAAAAATATCTGCACGCTGGAAGTATTAGAATCACTGCGGCATAGCTCTAAACTAAAGAGACTTTGGAAACTATATAGTTTCAGCTGATTTACAACTATTTATGGGTTGGTGGTATAGTGGTTACCCTGGGTTTACACTGGGGCCACGATGTCCAGTATTTGAGAGAATCATGATGAGTGTAAGGGATCGCGGGATCGAATTGTGATGATCTTGGTGGAATCATGATAATTGTGAATACCGAAGAATATAACTTGTTAATATTACAATTTGACGCCAATCGTGTTAGACTGTTTGAATCGTAGTAGAGCTTTACAGACTGTAACAAACCTTGATGCACTATTGAAGGGGATCTTGATGAACTTGGAAACATGATTCCTTCAAGTTTTATCTCTTGGATGCACCCTGCGTCCATTTTATACTCCAGTCATGCTCCAAGCGTGGTAATCAACCGTGGAGCTGCATGTTTTGTTTTTCTTTTTTGACTGGTGGAAATCGTTGACATTGTGGCCCCAGTGGAAACCCAGGGTTCGGGTGCTGGACTTCTGACTGAGAGGTCGTGGATACAAATCCCGTCAGGCGTCTTCCAGGTTAGGACTCCTGGGCAAGGTCTTACCCACAAGTGTGCCTCTGTCTACCAAACAGTATAAATGGGTACCAGTAAAAGTAATAGAAAGGTTGCCCGTGATGGACTAGCTTCCCCTCAAGGAGGAGTTGAATTCCTAGTGTCTTCACACTCTAGAAACCGGAATAAGCTCCGGCTCTAATAAAGGAATTAGGCTCAGGTGTAAAATCCTAACAGATGTTACCTTACTAGTATTTGGGGTAGGGTGGAAATCATGTATGATTATTTTTAGCCAAGCTATCCTTTTAACATGCCTGAATCCAGTTGCAAAAGGATTCATATGCTGAATCTTGTGAGTGACAGCTACATTTGCAATTACAGCATGGCCAGGAATGGAACGAAGAAGTGTATCAGCGAGCATTAAAGCTTGCTCTGAACAGTGTGTGATGAATTTTTAAAGAAAACTGGGTCCTGTCACTTCTGTCTCTTACTCGTATGCTCTGCTAGCTGTCTGCTTTTGTTTCGGTAGACAGTGAGCTGTCACGTCAATGTGTTGAAATAGCTCACTGATCCATAACTGCACTGCAGGAGAAACTCAGCTCGAAGCATCTCTCACGTGACAGCACTGACCTTTTGAAAGAACACACCAGAGGCCAATTTGAAAAGCTTCTGTAGACTGTTGATCGATGATCCATACACACACACACACACACACACACTCCATCCTCATCTCTAGTGCCCACATCACTGACCCCAAATGTGTACAATGGGGAATGTTGAACCATTTTCTCCTGAAGGTTTTTGCGTGAATACATGAACGTGAGCTCTATGGCTATGGAATACCTAACGTGGGTCATACATGTTAGCTAGTTTCTTAAAGCGTGCTCCCCAGCTATTAAGGTAGTCATAATCCTGGTCCTCATCTGAGCCAGACGAGGCGATGGAACTCAGGCTGCCTGCCAGAGAACCATCTCCTTCATAGTCATAGATCAGAGCCGTGTCAAATGGAGGCACATTGGGGTCGTTGTCTGCAACATCCAGACACTGCAGGGTGAACAAAATCAAGAACGGGCTGGTTAAATGAAAAATAATTACAAGATCATTACTTTGTCAATAAGAAAAGCACTACCACAGTAGGCTGGGCAGAATTTGCCCACCAACTCCCTCATTAAGGTGGCTGATCCCATTCAGAAGGAATCTACTGCCGTCTACAAAATGGTAAGGTGGCTTTATCGGAAATATTTTTGCCAGTCCTATAATTCTGTGTTTTTAGACCAGAATTCTAAAGGATTTCAACAAATATGAATACAATTTTCTACTAATTCAGAATAACACTCCAGGTAAAGATCGGAAGACAAAACAACTAGTAGTGGGAAATACAGATAGCACTCTAAGAGACCTACAGTATGATGGTTCTGAAAGAGATTTCACAATAAATGTTCTCTAAATGGTGTGGACACTAAGCTGCCTCCAGAAACATACAGTCAGAGAGAGAGAGAGAGAGAGAGAGCATCATCTCATTTAGCCATGAAGTTGCGTAATATCCACATTTGGAAGATGTCTGTATCCAAAGCACCTTGCAGACATAAATTGTAGTCTCCCTCAAAAACACATCCTCTTACTAATAAAAATAAGCAAAAACCCTTTTAAAGAGAAATGAATAAAATGACTCCGTATATACATTGTCTGGCCAAAAGTAAAAGTTGCACACACTAATATTTTCATGGAGAGCATTTAGCCTTGATTACGGTACGTAATCTCCATGGCATTGCTGCTCCAGTTGGTCAGGTCGAGGCTCAGCAGCATTAATGTTGCAATAAAATAAAGTTAGCCGATGGCCTTGAATGTGTGAAATAACTAAGTTATCGCATCCATGGACTGTTTCTTCCCTGCAGGCATGGATATAATATGGGGATTCAAATAATGAAAGAGTGGTTCAGGGAGCATGAGGAATGACCGTAACCCTACTGAAAGTTTTTGGGAGGTGCTGGAGAAGACTATGGAATCTTCAAAGATGGATTTCATATGATGTATGCATACTTAATTAGGTATGTGCGCGCGCCGTCTGACTTCAAAACCTTGTTGTTTACACAGTTTTACATGGTTTACTGGCTTCTCGCAAGTTGTTTTTTTTTGTGGATAAAAATACGGCATCATGCCTGCATGTTGTGTTGTTGACTGCACAAATAGAAGCAAAAACGATCCTGGAATTAAATTTTTTCTGATACCCGCGGGTCCGCACCCATTTCAACAGAATAGAAAGCAATTGTGTCTACGTGTGATTAGCTGGGAAAACTGGTCTGAGCAACAAAAGAATGCAGTATTTGCGGTGCTCATTTCATTTCTGGTAATATTATAAGCCTACAGTATTATAGCCTAAAAACAACTGATAAGACGCTTTCAGTGTCCTATTAATGTAGTTTTAGAAAAATATTTTTGCAAATGAAATCAACGAAATGGCCTGTTCATTTTGGGAGAGATCATGACACTCAAGATTTTGTTCCTTCAATATTCCCAGACAGGCAAATTGAAAAAGCAAGATAGTTCCAGCTCGCAGAAAAAAAATGGAAAGATAAATGCCAATTCTTATCCAAACAGAATTGTAAAATGTTTTAGGTCTAAATAATAATGATGGTTTTTAATCCAAAATCCTACAGATTGTACTTACATATATTTTCTGCGGACCACCTGTTTTCCAGTATACTGCACGGGTCCCGCAATCGCTCACCTGTGCTTAATGTAAGCTGATTAAAGTACGCTGGGTGTCGTCAGCTGACAAGCTTTTAACGTACCTTGACCTGTTTTCAGGCCTTAAAGACAGTTCATTCATAACATTAGCCAATGTTCTTGCTTAATATACCGGTAACATAGGTAAACAACAAGACCGGAAACGTTTTTTTGGATCCGGTCTGCGCGTGTGCATTAGTAACGCAATATTGACAATATTGAAATCTGTCTATAGAAAAGGCTTCAGTTTGTTGAAATAATGGCATTACAGTGACATGCTGAAAGCAAAGCTAAAGGCGGAACAACATATTTGTGTGTGTGTGACTTTTTTTTTTTTTGGCTGGACAGTGTATACTTTCTGCTTATGTGAGTGTTTAATCTTCATTTGAAGAACACCATGGGAACCCTAGTCTTGATGCATTCCTTCCTTGCATTTTAGGTCAAGCTAAGTCATGTTCAAAGCTCTAATTTTACACCTTTCAAGTGATATTTTGGGGTAGAAAAATTTGAATATTTGCACTGTTAGTTATGCTATTCACTCATTTGCTGAACCACTTAATCATACTAAAGTTGTGGGGAGGCTGGAGCCAAAATTGGGCGAAGGTGGGGTATTCCATCAAAAGCTCACCAGACCAGCACGTGCACAATTATTTACAGTCTCACCTACGGGCAATTTGGAACAGCCAATTGACTCAAACCCAGGACCTTCTTGCTGAGAGGCATACATGCAAACCACTACACCATTATGCTGCTCAAATGCTATTCAGTGATTTGACACCCCCCCCCAACCCCATTTGTTGTGTTTGCAGAAAAACATTACCCTATACCTGAACAGGGCAGCCCACTCTGGAAAAAAAAAAGTGTTTCTGTATTAGTTCTGACAGACCACTTGTACCTTCCGATTGTACGGGAAATGCTATAGCTGTTTGGGCCATGAGTGCTTGTTTGTTTGAATATTATTGCTCCTCACATTGCATCTTTTTAAATTTTACATTTTTGTTATCTCTTGAATTTTGAGATGCATCGTTTAGGGAAGGAGCTATATAAAGATGATATTCTCACATACATCACCGATGAAATCCTCAATGTCAGTGGGCTCTCCTTGAGGTTTACGTGGGTACGCAGGTGAGGGGAGATTATATGGAGCGTCCTTTCGGAGTGGCTGCTTCCATTTAGGAATACCACATCCTGGCTGAATAAAGGTTTCTGGGGGAAGAACCATGCCATTAGGGGTCCTCAAGAGGTCAATGTTGAAGCCATCCTGAAAGAGACAAAACATGGTGTTTATGAGGAAAAAATTGATTAGACGAATGCTGAGTTTAAATGTATATATATATATATATATATATATATAAAATTATTAAATTAATTACAGGTCTAAATTCAATCTTGTATACGACTTGATTTGTTCATTATATGGAATATGTAGTGTAATGCTTGCAAGTTAGCCAAGCTAGTAATACTGTATGTGGATAGTTACTAGATAGGAAGTTAGACAAACAAACTACAGTCATAGAATTATACATATTTGCACTGCATAAGTTTGCATGTTCTCAGATATAAAATAAAATATGATATAATATAATAGCTTAATAATTGGTAGTGGATTCCCAATATTAGACAAACATCCCATATTGAATGCTAATCCAATAGTTTTTTTGTTTGTTTTTGACTATTCAACTGAATGATAAGGTAGTTTATTTGTTAACTAACATACTGAATGCGAAACCAGTAGCTGTAGTTTGTATCTTAACTAGCCAACTGAATGCTAAGTTAGTTTACTTTTTAACTAGCCTACTGAATGATTAGTTAGTTTACTTTTTTAACTAGCCTACTGAATGTTAAAGTATTTTATTAGTTAATTAGCATAGTGAATGCTTAGCCAGTAGTTTTAGTTTGTGTTACTTAGCCAGTAGCTGTAGTTTATTGGCTCGTTATCTAAAGGTTGAAATAAATTGAATTAGCTTGCAAATCACATATATTAGTTTCCTTAAAGGTAAGGTACAAGATAGGAAAGGTTTATATAAATTAGTAATGAACACTTTAAACGTTAACTGTTATCCTTCTTCCTTTTCTAACTACTGGTCCCTGGAAGAACTCTATGAACCATAAAAAAATGCATAAATGTATTTTGAATCTATATATTCTGTAAAGATACTCTGCGATAATATCCACTGTTAAAAGTGCATCATAGGGAGACTATGCAAAACTCCACCCAGAAACACCTTCACAGAGCCCGAAACTCGAACCCAGGACCTTTTTTTTGTGATGCGGTTGTGTTAAACTCAAAGCCACTAGGAATGTGGATATGGTTTCATGATACTTCGACACCAGGTCCCCCCCCCCCCCAAATAATCGATATTGGCATTTTCAAATGCAAACTTCAGCAAAGGTCAAACGCTGTATCTCACAACATTTGCAAAAGTGATAATAAATGTGTGGATCAAGCGCCCCACATGACTTGGAAAAATTTCACATTTGAAGACAGACCGACAAACATATCAACAAGCAAAACAATCCAAAAAGAGACCTTCTTTAAAAGATAAAAGTGGAGACATTCCATGAGCTGTCCGAATGTCATTGTGCTCATTATTAGGAGACTGAAACTAAATGCATCATCTGTATGAATTCCTCAGCCTAAGTCAGAACTTCTGTGCCCATAGACGGTGTGTATCTGTGTTTCCCACAGACTCAACAGACACCAGCTGCTTTCGTCCACTCCTAATCTCTGCCTCACCCCACACATACAGTGGGCTGTCACACATTTTTCATGCTTCCATAGAGCAAATATCTGTGTTAGAATACGTACACAATTCGGTGCTGCAGTGAACGACCCATGTTTGTGGGATTCTGCAAAAAGTTCATAAATTCTTACCTCATCCTCCTCTCCCCCACCCTGCTCATCATAGTTGAATACGTTGTCACGCACATCATCTTCTGATTCACCAATTAGCAGGCCTCCTCCTTTCCTAACACCACGCCTGCCACAACTCCTCACGGCCACAGAGAGGAGCAGCAACACTGAGCAATGCAAACATATGTTATGTTTTACAAAAGACATTGATTAGATGGATAATTAATACTGTTTGAGAAATGCATGTGATACATGTGCCCGTAATTGTGTCTATTGCTAATTAGATTTTTTTTTTTTAAATTAAGAATTCAATCAGATTTCAGATTTTCTCTTCATCTTCCTTTATAACTGAAGTGGATAAATACACTCATGACTTCATCTCTGTCATCATGTGAAAACAAATAACCAATTATATACTTACACACTAGAAGAGCAACACTGGAAATGATGATCATGAGGCCAATGAAGCTGATGCCCACTTTAGCCCCAAAAATGGCTGCTGCTGTGGCGCTCATGCATTGTCCAATTCTGTTACATGGACACACCGTCACATTCACCAGTGCATTGGAGGACAGAGACGGTGAACCCGAGTCTGATACAGTAATGGGGATAGACAACTCCCCCTGCTGTATATAAATCACAGGCTGCAGCATTGCATGGGTCTCTGTGGACACGCAAGACAGAGAAGCAGACATCGCACTTTTAATACTAGAAATGTACTCAGAGAGTGCAAACCTCCACCAAGGTCCACCAATTCCCACCCATGAGGTATTGCCTTGCCTATCACATGACAAACACTGACCAGGGAGGGGTGAAAACATGCACACAACCCCGCCTTTTTTTTTTTATAGAGGTTTGTAAGGACCATGGCATTTTTATTTTGCCCATGATATCTACAAACATAGACCTGAAGGAGGATGGAGTTTTTTCTGCCATGTATTTGTATGGATGGATTAATAGCTGGCTGCCGAGAAGGATGGATAAATGGATTTTTATTTATTTGTTAATTTATTTCTTTTTACCGTTGAGCTGTATGATGGTCCAGTTGGATGCCATGTCTCCATCAGCAAGTTCAAAGGTGAAGGGGTCTGCATGAGGTGCGAGGTCTTCATCTACAGCACTGATCAGCAGGCCGAGTCTGTGTCTCTCCCTGTTACTGCACACAACACCACTCAAAGGGAGAAGTACAGGTGGGAAGTCATTGGTCTCCCACAGTATGATCTCCAGGGAGGCCATTATGGAGGTACCACCTGCATCTGAATGGGGAGCAGTGATCAGTGAAGGATTATTATTATTATTATTATTATTATTATTATTATTTTGTTGAATTAAAATGAAAGGGTTTACTATTAGATTTGTTCTGCACTCACCCATGTCTGTGACCTTTACTGCTGCCTTGTACTTGTTCTTCTTGACATATGGGGAGCGCATACTGAAAGACTTTCTGGCTGAAATCTCTCCAGTTTCATCGTTGATTGATAGCCATTCTTCAGGGTCTTGAATAATTTCATATCTGAGTATGAAGTTAAAAAAAAATCTCATATTTTATTGAACTTAGGCAAAGGTTTACAGATAGTTTAGAAATCCAAGTCATTATCTCATACCTATTATTATCAACTGCTTTGGAAGGTATTCATAAATATACAGTATGTCTGTCTCATTTAAGGAGCATCAAAATAGCATCATGATTATATGATGAAAATATAGGGACAGGCAATATGTTTACAGGGAAAAAAAAAATTCATACCTAAGTTTGGAATTCTCAGGATCATGAGCGATTTTGGAGATAAGGACAGTCCCTGGCTGAGTGGACTCTGGGACAAATACCTCTATTGGGTTGGCATAAAAATATGGTGCTTCATTCTCATTTAGAACTCTGATGATGACTGTAGCAGTGCTGGTCCGTTCATTTGGAGCTTTGAAACTCAGCGGGACTTCATTCTCTGCTTTCACAGTGAGCTGATACTCTGTCCGTGATTCAAAGTCCAGCGGCTGCAAGAGAACAGGATGGATGTACTCTTCTGATCTGAGAGCTAGAGAGCCCATTACAGCATATACCTCAAAGAGCTGAAAGTAACATTCCAACACTCTGGAGATAAAACCTGCTTCTGATACCCAAGGCGTGTGGTTTCCTTCTGTCAACTGGACTGGAATATTGATTGAAGACGTTTCGCTACCTATCCAGGGAGCTTCTTCAGTTCTAAAAAAAAAAATCATGCAGGCAACCAGACTTTAGACTCTGTGGTTCAGGACTTAGATCGATTTGAACTCGTCCGAGACCGATCAAAACTAGTTCTAGACTGGCCAAGACTCGAGTCTTCAATAGTCTTGAGGAGTCTTGAGGAAAAGTCTTCGAAGTGGAATAGCCCCTTAAGACACAATCTTTCACCCATTTACCACTCGGTGCTGGAATCTTTACCTAGCCAAACTGCAGGTCAATTCCTGGGCCACTCACACCCCCCTCTCTGTTCCCATCCAGTGTGAAACTACCGACATCCCCCTGCTTTGTCCAGAGACAGAGACCCTGACGACTCTGTAACGATCCTGGCCTAGGTGATACTAACACCTCTTAGGTACGGTAAGTCATGAACCACAGAGTATAAATTCTGGTTGCCTGCATGAGTTTTTTTTTTAGAACTGAAGAAGCTCCCTGGATAGGTAGCGAAATGTCTTCAATTAAAATTCCAGTCCATTTGACAGAAATAAACCAAACGCCTTGGATACTGTGATCTGGATGACTAAGAATCTTCACAGACTGCCTCTGATACCGATTCTGCAGTTATTTTAAAACTGGGGAATAGTATTAATTAATCCACACAAATTACCGTAATTCTTTTGCATTACATGCTCTATATGTCTTTAACAGGTGATGAACATTATTGATGGTTTTCACTGAAAGAATACATTTAAATTGAAGTCAATTAAATGGTATAAAATTGCATAATAAATGAGGCATATAGGAGTAGTGGAGGCCCGATGGTAAGGTGCTGGATTGCTGATCCCATAGTTGGGGGTTCAAACCCCACTGTCAACAGTTGTCACTGCTGTCCCCCCCAGTGCAGCTAATTGGGTTATCAAAGGCCGGCCGTGTCTCTCACTGTCTGTGGTGAGAGGGATGCAAAAGAACCATTGCTGACTTTCGTC
>JAQNCB010000014.1:14044023-14054561 GCA_030068295.1 Euristhmus nudiceps
AGCCCGGTGTACGGGGCGCCGTTGCGGTCCCCGTCGAGCCCGGTGAACGGGGCGCCGTTGCGGTCCCCGTCGAGCCCGGTGAAGGAGGTGCCGTTGCGGTCCCCGTCGAGCCCGGTGAAGGAGGTGCCGTTGCGATCCCCGTTGAGCCCAGTGAACGGGGCGCTGTTGCGGTCCCGGTGAAGGAGGTGCCGTTGCGGTCCCCGCTGAGCCCAATGAACGAGGCGCCGTTTTCGTCCGTTTCAAGCCCAGTTTTTTTGAGCCTGCTGCAGCCAGTGAATGAGGTACAGCGTCTATACTTCTGAGGCCCTAATCAGGGAGGCTTCCTTTGGACCACTAAACCCTATTGAAGGAGTGATACCATTGGTGCCTGCTGGGGTCAGTGAAGGAAGCACAGTTTGTGTGCCCGTCAGCCCCAATTCAGAAGGTGAAACACTTTCAGGAATGCACTTGGTGTTTTACAATTAAATTGCAACCATCATTCATTTATGGCTGTACAATTATTGATGCAATCTTTAATCACAATATTAGCTTTTGCCTCTACTGATAGGAATAACAATCAGATATTCCGATCAACTGAACATCATGCTTTTAATTGGAACTTTTTCGTTGTGTGAAATCAATGGTAGAAATATTAGCAATAATAGAAGAGGTTCACAAAAGACTTTTGATATGGCAGAGATAGATAGCAACATGGAAGCAGGGCAATGCAAGCAATAAGGTGATGTACTCTACCTTCTGAGGGCTGAAGTCAGACAGCATGATGCAGGTGGCCCCCACCCACAGTGGGCACATAAGCTTATTTACAATGCCATGAACATGATGGAGGGGCAGTGTGTGCAGAATCACATCATCTCTCCTCCAAGCCCATTCATTCACCAGGGTTTCGACCTGTGAGGAGAGAGAGAGAGAGAGAGAGAGAGAGAGAGAGAGAGAGAGAGAGAGGGAGGGAGGGGTATTGCTGGGTTACCATTTTATCAATTGTTCACAGGACATAGGAGACATTTAAACATGACTTCAGCTTACTTCCACCACGATGTCTTTGTGGAAATGTCTCGAGTAAAAGGAGTCTATTTAAACAAAACTGAATAAGTATCTATTACAGTTTTCAAAAGAGTGAGAGAATAAAGGAATGGCAGGTGAATGGAACTCCTTGATTGAGGTTCCTTTGGATTGCTCCTTTTGCAGAACTGTAGGTTACCGCAAGAAGTGTGTCAAATGTGATTAATAATGGCAGAACACGCTGCATGACTTGCCAGCAGTTTTCTTTCAACATTAAAATTCCATTAAAAAAATGGGTCAGTGGCTATAAACAGTGTGAATAAACACAGACCTGCGTGCCCACCACATGCATGAGGACTGATGTGTGAGTGACAGAGAGAGATAGTGATGACCATCAGAAGGCTACTGAATCATACAAGCTGCTGAAGTAGTCTGTCTGTCTGTCTCTCTCTCTCTCTCTCTCTCTCTCACACACACACACACACACACACACACACACACACACACACTTCAGCTCAACCATTCTAACACTAACCTCAATTAGCAGGGAGTCATTCAGCATTATGAGTAATGTAGAACGCTGTTAACCGAAGTGAGAATAAACCATGTTGATGATACAAGATTGAACAAAATCATCAACTCTGAAGTTCAATTAAAAATAATAATAATAAACAAGTCTTCCACTGGGGTCACATTATATGATCTTCACTATTCAAAAAAAAAAAAAAAGTATGAAGTTCCATGACTTATGACCACACTTGGAGCACAATTGGGCTATAAAATAGAGGCAGGGTACATCCAAGAGATGAAACTTGAAGAAATCGTATTTCCAGGTTCATTAGTATCCCCCACGATGGCGCACCAAGGTCTGATATTCTCTGTTCAGTTCTACTACAATTCCCACATTCTACTAAAATTGGCATCAAATTACAATAAATCATAATCATGGAAAATGATTTGACAGTCAAACATTTTACCATCATCATCATGATTGCATCAGGTTCCCTCAAAATCATCATGATTCAATCCCCATGATGCTCTCAAACTGGGCAGACCGTGGATTTTTGGCCTCCAGTGTAAACCCAGATTTATGTGAATTTTAGGAAACCGATCAAACTTAAAAAAAGAAAAGAAAAAAAAAATGCAAACAAGATGATAGCATTGTGCATGTCTACTGATTACAGTAATTCATACAGTGTGCTAAATCTCAGTGACAGCTCTAAAGAGTTATAAGAACTGGAGGCAATTTTACTCAGACAGAGCTCTGGCATTTATCAGCTTCATCTGCATCATAACTCGAAAGCAAACTTAAAAAAAGAAAAGAAAAAAGAAAGAAAGAAACTTATCAGTTACTACACACTTCAGGTCTGACTATATAAATGTTATTTTTCATCAGTGCATTCCTTTCAGGTTTTCTAGTAACGACCAGATGTGATCAGAGAGAGCCGAGAAAGATGCTCACAATTACAGCAGTTTCAGCACCATGGACAGCAACCACCCGGGGAAAAAAATCCAAAAATGAGAAGAAAACTATGTGCACCCAAACGGCTGACGACTTTTCGAAATAGTCCGCTTTTCAATTAAGAATAAAACTTGTTCTGAAGTTCTTTCTTGAAGTAAAAAGACAAATAAATGCAGAACATAACTGTACCTTTGTAAACTTCTTCAGCAAACATCCAATGGAATCTAATTTAAGAAGATTCTATGCTTTATTTATTTTTAAATAACCATTTCTAAAAGCAAAAAAAAGGTATGCAAGTTACACCACCATGCCCTCAAATACTCAAATCTGACTGGATGATTAATTTTCTTTAACGGCTCTCCTAACAAAGCTAGAATCAAAACAAATCGCAGGTTTGTATTAATGTGTTCCAATAAGTTACTTTTGTAAGTAACTCATACACACACTTGTACAGCAGATTTCGCAAATAATCCAAGATAAACTGCTTTTTTTATGCTACAGAGAAGCTCCATTTTAATATTCATTTCATAATATGGAAGGAGTCTCTAACGTTAGCACTTTGTATCAGTCCATTTTTTTTTTGCTTAATGCCATAACAGCATCAATGACCATTTCATGGTTAAAAAATAGGTATGATATCAGTACAAATAAATAATTCAATGAATTAAATGTTAAACAGAAACGTTTTCATATACAGATAAGGTACACAGGTACAGATCGACGCAAAAAAACATTTTAAATGCACATGAAGCAGAAACTGTAAACCTCTCTCTGAAGACGTTATTAAAAACACCAACTAATGTGTTTTTGGAATAACATTGTTATCGTGCACCAATTAGAGCATGTAGAGAGAATTATGTAGAAGATACACCACTTGAACATGTCTTGGTTTTACAGAGGCACAGATTGCAATTGTTCTAGCCGATTTCGAGTGTGTGTGCACGTGTGTGTGTGCAACCTGCCAATTCCAATTTTCTTTTGAAGAGCTATAACTGACAGCATATACAAAAAAAATGTTTTCTTAAATAATAATAATTATTTTTAATAGGCTATGTAACTCTTCTGGAATTGAGAACAGTAGCCAAAGACATTTCTATTGTGGGGATAGTTTCATAAAGACAACAGATTAACAGAAATTATCAATGATCATGAATGATAGATTTGTTGGCAACAGCCTAAAATCATTGTAAGATAAAGCCTGTTGGGCTTTTACACCAGAGCCTAATGGCTCATCAGCGCCGGTGCTTATCCCTGGTTTCTGTAGCATGATGTGACTCGGAGTTCATCTCCTCCTAGATGGGACGCTAATCCACCGCAGATTACCTTCCCAGTTTTTCACTGGTACCCATTTACACTGCTGGATGGTCAGAGGCACACTTGCGGTTAAGACTTTGCACGGGGTGCGTCTAACTGGGATTTGAACCCATGACCTCCTGATCATGAGCCCAGCACCCTAACCACTACGCCACCGCCGCCCAAAATCATCGTGCATGTCTGTAATTACAATAAAAAATACAAATTGCCCTGAAACACTCATCAAAAACCTGTTTATATCAAAACATGTATATTTAGAGTTTAAACGCACCTTTGATTTGGCAACTATGCATCTTTGCCAATACTGAACTGAATTTTATCAGGTAAGAAGTGGATGTAATGCATTAATGTAAATGAAAGAAGTTATTTAAGTGAATAGCAACTATTTTGATCAGCTTCATGCAGAGTTAACCAAACAAACTTCTCGGTGCCTACTGTTTACTTTTTCATACTGGACATGCTCAGCTGGATGATAGTCTTTTAAATGGCTAATTAGGTTTGTTGTTCCAAATGTGTTGGTTTCCCCCAGTTTATTTTGGCCTTACAGGCGTGTGGATTTCAGAACTGACGGGAAAAAATGTTCGGTTCTGCGATTTTTGACCCTGAGAAACAGTTTTTCAGTTCCCAGGATTCCCCTGCATTTATGTTATACTATGTGGTACGTTTAATGGGAAACGGACTTCTGGTTCCGTGGTTTTAAAATACCAGAAACGACCCGGAAGTGGAACAATCGTTTCCGTGAAACGATCATGCCCGCCTTACATGCATATCGTAAGCATTATGTCTTCACTCGCAGTAAAATATTTCCACACTGAAATATTAGTCTGTGGTTACACGTGTACTCTTGACTGTGACGTTTTTACCTGTGCCAGACCCATTTCCAACCATGACAAGCCACACTGAAAATCCTACTCCCATCTCTAGCCGCATTCTCAGAACATCAGGATTTATTTTAAACAAACATTTTGTTACAAAAACATCCATTCAGTCTACCATTGTATGACTTTAGCAGAGCTACAACAGAATGAACTGATGTAGGAATGCATGAGGTGGATTTGAAAGTTGTGTAGTTGTGAAGTAAACGTATATAAAAATTTATCAGTCCCTTACCATCGCGTGCATGCTGCTGTGTGTGTGCAGGACTCCTTTTGGTCTCCCTGTAGTCCCACTGGTGTAAATAATCATGGCTGGCCTCTCTGCCCAATCAGAAATCACCTCTTCAGACTGGCAGGATGACTCTTCTGTCTGCAATGTGTCCAGGCTGGGAGTGGGAGGGAGGTGCAGACATGGCAATCCCAGTTTTTGTGCTAGAGGCTCTAAAATTACAGAGTAGGGCTCACCAGCAAGCAAGAGAGAGCTCTGAGAGTCTGAAATTACATACTCGAGTTCAGACGCAGGGTGCTTTCTGTAGAGTGGCACAGCGGTGCCTCCACACATCCACGTTGCCCACTGAGCCACTGTATAGGATGCATCGTTGGCACATAGAAAGGAAATACGTTTGCCCTGTAAATCTCCTGAAAGGCAGGATAATGCATGCTGTATCTTTGCTGCTAAGCCTCTGCTGTTGTAGTAAAGACAGCTGTAGCTGTGGCTCCTGCTCTCATCTATAATAGCCACTTTCTCTCCATAAGCCAAGGCTTTGGTGAAAACAGGGGTGACTCTTTCTCTTGATTTGGTCTTTCGGGGACCAGAGGTTGTCAAGCCGCTTTGTACTCGCAGACATTTAAGTGAAAAACTACTGGCTTTGTACTGTAAACAGTTCTGAAAGGATCTCCAGCCTGTAGCCGTGGAAACACACAGCATGATGGAAAGTCCTTGTTTTATCAAAATATGAGGATCATCCTTCATCATACCATTAACCAGGGAAGCTAAGAAGAGGGGGAAACAGTATTAGCATTATGCAATGCAATGTAATAAATACTTTTACTTACATTCATGATATTGACAAAAGAAAATCTTTGCTAAAACTACAGGACTTAGCTAAATTATTATATTAATATATTATATTATATTAAATAATTATTATAAACAATTACTAGCAAATTTCTTCAGTAACGTGTTTTCTTCTCTTAACAGGCTGTTTTCCCAATACCATCTTTAATTTACTACAGAAATGCCATAATTATAAGTAGTCTACGTCCTGCTTTATCTCCAAAAAAGTTGAAAGAGGAACGAAGAAGAGAAAATACATAATACACGAACCTTATAAAAGTAACACAGTGGACATAAACTCCGAAAAAAATATTTATTTGAATTCGTTTAAAATGTTAGTATTTGACATTACATTCCCAATACAGAGTCAAATACAAAAAAAACAATCTATGACTTGATTATTTAAGGGAAAAAAACATTAACCTGCTCTTCTTACCTAAAAGACATGATGACCGTGTACGGCACTTTAATGTTCCGGGTAGAAACCAACACCGGGAGGAACCTTCGTATATGACACTTCAATCACTGTTTATCCGTTTTTTGTTGGAATTATTTATTTTACCGAATGTATGTTGATTGTTATCCATTCACCTAGCTTTATTATTTTGTTGACATGAATCATTCATAATAGACTTCATGTATTTAAACAAAAAACATCTGCGCATGCGCGACCGATGTTTCCTCCAGCTCAGAGAATATTATATTCTTACTTGTGCTTTTAATACTTGTTTACTTCATTCTAGATTTATTTTATGTTTAGGAATACTCGTGTTTTTTTATATTTAATTGGTTTGCTGTCTAGAATGAGTGAATCTACAGAAAGTACAAAAAAGTTATTAAAATTGCTGTGTGTTGGGGTACATACTATATTTAATTTCATCCATGTGACATGTGCAGCTTACACTAGCAGGAATAAGCCTGAATAAAATGCACATGGGGCAATTTTACCTCACTACCCCCTTTTAAATAAATAAATAAAATCCATTTCAAATTTATTTGTTTATTTATTTTTGGTCACATGCATTTTGAAGGATGATTACATAAAAGGCCTAGGCCTAATAGCTCTGTCCTGGCAAGCACAGGTCATACATGAGAAATTAGATAAATTGCTTGTGTTTAGTAAATGCAGTGTTTCATGGAAGTAAAATTTTAAAAAGTAAGAAAGAAAAAAAATGTAATGGATAATGCGATTTTGTGTTGTATTTGTTATACTGCAATGAAAATGTAGTAACTGATTATTTTGACAATGTTCCAAAATATCACTGGGCATAATTTAAAACTATTCCCCATGGTTGGGTGAGATAACAAAGTGTTTAATATATAAGGATCTTATAATGTACACCATGATGCATTTTAAATGAAAAGTAATCATTATACTAGCACTTTTCTGTGGGTTATCTTTGTTTAATTTAAGGCAAGAGTAGACATATGTAAGTGGCCAGACGGCACAGTGAAATTGGTGGATTGGCACCTAAACATGTGTTGTGCCAACAGGCTGTTGTTAGCCAGCCTCAGTGCAAGCCTCCTGCTTTTGGCAGCAGCTCACAGCACGGGCACACTCAGCCACCAGCTGGCAGTCGCGGGCCTCTGATAAGGACTGTGCGGAGATGGCACTCGTTCAAAAAGTTTTCCCTTCCCTAAACCCCTCCGCCGCAAACGAGGATGGCATGTTCCTGCAAACTGGAAGCTTTGTCTCAGTATCTCCCCTCCAGTTTGAGGAGTAGCATCGTCACTGAGCGGTCCGTTCTCTCACAAAGAAGGGAGAATGCCCACTAGAAAAAATTTTTGCGGTGTCTTTAATTGCGGGTATGATGCTAGTGGGGTGCTATCCAGCCGAACCTCAACATGTAATACGTGATCCTGTTTTTCCTGAGGACTACTTGGATGGTGACCAAGTCTCTGTGATATGGTTAGTCAGGTATTCCTGGGTTTCAGCTATGTACTTGGCACAAGTCTCACAGAAAAAGGGAATACAATGACCAAAAAGGATTGCGACGACTGTTTTATGGGAACCTGTCCAGCCCAGCTATAGTACCACCGACCGATGGGTGTCTGCTGTGTTAAAGTTCTAAGCTGGACAATCTTTCAGCAGGTCAAGACAATGGATGCCAACTTTCCGGTAGTTCGGCACAGGATTACAGGAACAACACCGAGACAAAGAGAGAGACCGGAGACACTTCTTTTTATATACTACTGCGTTAGCATTGCTAAAAAAATCGAATGGCGTGCCAGAATCCATTGGGTTGGCACCAGATCAGAATATCTTGGCGCGTTCCTTATCCCTGCCTAGTACCCCCACCCTTTTTTCGCCCTGCTCGGAACACATGGCACGGTGGTGGTGGTGGTGGTGGCATCTGGCCGCGCTGACTCCCGCCAGCTGCGCATTGTCTTCGCCAGTTGGGATACTTGGCACTGCCACTTCATCAACTACCTGTAGCTCCTCCCAGGTGCAGAGGGGGGCTATGAATTATTTGGTGCTGCAGCTGCAAACTTGACTTCTTTCCAAGAAATGCAGCAGCGTAGGAAGCACATGTCAGATTCGTGCCATGCATACTAATGCACACTTCTAACAAAAAGGAGGCGACAACAAATCCAATCGAAATTGAGTTTGCTAAAGGATTTTTATCCATGGAGAAGCTCTAACCTTAAAGGTCCATGTCAGTTTTGGGGCGGAAATGTGGAAGGAGTCAACAAACGGCAAAGGATTCACAGTCATGTTTCAACCTTTCTTCTGCAAAACAAGTGGGTACAGTTGACAAGGCCGTCACGTTTGTGAAATTTTTTCTACAGGGAATATCTTCTATGGCCTTCTTTACCCTTTATATTTCCAAGACTTCCATCGTTCTTTCTAAAGCACTGAATAGATTATTTTTCCTCCTTCTTTGGTGATGCATGCTTCTTGTTTCAGGATAATCCCAAAACCTTCCTCTCTTTACAGACAGAATTGCATCAGCGCTAATTACAAAGCTCTCACTACTTGGAGTGGATACATGTCTTTTTTTTCTGGTTGATCCTGTCATGTTCTCTAAATGTTGCCAAAGTGATAAAACCGCAGGAGGGACCTTCGTGGCAGAGATCGTTTGAATAAAGCATAGCCCTCAAGTGAATTTCATGGTTTGTTTATCTCTAAGTGGAGCAGCTACATCAGAACCGGGAATAGCATCTGACAAAGGCACATCATGGGCATTATTTAAGAGATACAGACATCCGTTTCATTTAGAAGCTTTGTGATGCTTGACTTTGAGCTCCATGACCCAGATCGGAATTTTTTAACATGTTGTACTTGGATATTTTTGTGAAGGAGAGCAGATGCTTTCTGTCAGGTTAAAAAAAATGCAGCAGCTTGGTGGTGTTATTTTGGTGCTCAGATGATGATGACCCACAGGGGTTTGGCTCCATCTGTGGTGGGCTGACCCACTTTAGCCCACGGCCATGTCCAACTGCTCTGAGTCCCAAGCATATGTGTGGTGGCAGGGGATAAGCGATCATCAAGGCATGGCATGAGGAAAAACGCTGCTGCTAGGAAACCAAAACAAACTCCAGACGCTAGCTTTGCAGAAGCATATGCTAGCAATGCTGGACCCATAAACCTTGCAAGATAGAGGAGACCCTGTTTCTGCACTATGTTACAGGGCTTTCCTTTAGAGCACATGGGGAGAGGGTTATTTATGGTCATTATGAATGTACAGGCATGTAAGAGTAATGTTTAAACAATTCTGTTTGTTATAAGAAAATTCACCTTTTTTTTATCTAACACAACATCACATACCGGTATATAATATTAGAAAATCAACTATTATAATGCACTGGACTGTGATGCCTTTAAGTGATGTTGAGCTATTTGAGATTGGGCTGCTGTGTTTTTGTCTGTGTCACTTGGATGCTTGGTTTTTTCTTACACAAGCCCTGAGATTTGAACTAAAATAAACCTTTAGTTCATTATAAACAAGTAACTGAATACGAATATATTATTCTGAGGGAAACAGTAAAATGATTCTTTCTGTACATCGATTTCTATTTCTTCCGAATAGCTTAACCAGAAAGTCCCAGATGACATTTGGTAGAGAGCAATTATTAACTCAAGTGATTTAGATTAGTCTAAAGAATTGGACAAGCGGAATTGGTTAACTCCGTTCACAAATAAGAACATTTCGAATGCTAAACAGATAGATAGAGATAATGCTATCTTAGGGTGGCACGGTGGTGTAGTGGTCAGCACTTTGGCTTCACACCAAGAAGGTCCTGTGTTCGAGTCCCCGGCTTGGATGTTTCTGCGTGGTGTTTGCATGTTCTCCCTATGCTTGTGTGGTTTTCCTCTGGGTCCTCGAGTTTCCTCCTTCAGTCCAAACATATGCACAAATTGTTTTAATAGCATCAATTGGGTATTTCAAAGTGCTTCAAGATTTGAGTAAGAATGGTTGAGTGTGAGTTTGTGTGTGTGTATGTGTGTGTGTTGGCCCTGTAATGGTCTGATGAGTTGTAAAGGCTGTACCATACCTTCGTCCAGTGTTGGGTGAGAGAAGGTCCAGTCTCCCCATAACCCTAACAGGATTAAGCAGTTTAGCAATTGAGTGAGTGAGCATGAAGGTCTGGATTTTCAGCCTCTTTACCAGCGAGAACATTTTTGTTTGGAGTTTACAGGTTCTCCCGGTGCTTGTGTGGGTTTCCTCCAGGTGCACGGTTTTCCTCCCACAGTCCCTGATCTTACTCGATGTTATCATTGTTTTCATGTTACATTATTGCTTGTGGTACATTCTTAATTCACACACACACACACACACACACACACACACACACACACACACACACACACACACACACACACACACAC
>JAQNCB010000014.1:14372717-14384855 GCA_030068295.1 Euristhmus nudiceps
CACTGAGAGAGGACATGAAGTTAGTTGGTGTGGGACAAGAGGATGCGGAGGACAGGGATGGATGGAAACGGATGATTGTACAGTTTCATTCTTGCTGATAATCTTTTGTCACACATCACACCTGACACTTTTCTCCAACCGTTCCACCCTGCCTGCTCACGCATCTTCACCTCCTTTCCACACTCTCCATTGCTCTGGACTGTTCATCCTAATTACTTATACTTGCATATCCAATTCCCATCCATCAGGTATTGTCTTCCCTATCACACGACCCCCACCGATCAGGTAGGGACGGAAGCATGTGCACGCCCCCACCGACATGCAACGCTATCCACCCACCTCTTTTCGAACTGCAGTGCTATGCGTATTTGCTTGAGGTCTAACACACTTGGAGGGAAAGCACTGTCCACCCCCTTGTACGAACGGGCTCAGAGACGCCCATGATTGGCTGTCGATCACTGTGAGTGAGAGGGAAGTGAACGTATGCCATTCCTCCCTGCTATGAGTGCTCGGCCAATTAGCTCCCATGGACTCCCGGCCACGGACGGCTGTGTGCGTTAAACCGGATTGATGGTCACACACCTTGTCGATGCACCACTCGGGAGCTTCATCCTTGTAATCTTATGCAAAATTATTATTTTTAGCCTTTCCTTGTGAATATTTTTTATTTTTAGCTCCTGGTGCAACTAACATGTGAGCAGAACTGAAGCTATAGAAATGGATTCCGTTTGTCCATACGACTTGTTAGTGAGATGGCGTTGGAACCAAATGTGGTGTACGTGTCCGCTTTTAGGGACAAATGAGGTGGAATTGTATATGGGTCACAAGTTGACTTTTTATAACGGAACATATGAAGCACCGTTGATGAGGAAAAAGCGTCTTGCCATTGAGTTGCTTTTGGAACATCAAGAAAAAAGCTATAGTGCACTTCCCTCCGTACTCCATCTCTCTGGTGTATGTGTACACATGGGAAACCTGTTGTTTTTAAAGTAAGACGTTTTCTGGGAGAGAGTGATATGGAGAACAAGAGGCGTATAATATAATTAGTCTGATATTCGTTTTTTTTTTTTTTTTTTTTTTTTTTTTATCGTAATGGTTTCCAAGTCCATGGTTTCTAGACGGTGTAGTTTACATATCATGACTAGTATTGTGAGTCTGCTTACCTCATTTTTATTCCCTTCTATAAGCAATTTATTCATACGAATTAATCTGTATATACGTAGGATACCTGTATGGGGTTTGAGAGTTCCCACCAAAAATTTGTCGGGTTAAGGGAAACCATATGGGAGCTCCGCTTTTAGGCGGCACCTGAATTTATATATTATTTGTAATGCATTATAAAATGGTCCTGACTGTGGGAGCGTCTGGACCCCTGTGGTCCATTTTATTTACAGATCATCTGTAAGACCTGAATTACTGGATTTTTCTGAGAGAAAATGTTTCACAGTTGCTAACCCAGTTGTCCAACCTTGCACTATTAAAGCTATGTTACTATTGGCTACTGAGTTAGGACAATAAACCCAGCATGTTATGAATACTTGATCTAATGCTCGAGATAGATAGATATATAAATTTAATCCCTCAGTTTCTATAGCAGTTCATGGTAGGAGATCTGTGAAAGATATGATGGCCTTCATTAGAACTTCTACACTCATAGAAATACACCGTGTTCCTTCCCTGAGGCTCAACAGTATGAGTTGTGTAGGTGACCCGCATGATCTTCTGTAGGTAATTTGAGTGACTGTGTTCACGCTAGTATCGTATAAAAGCCCACGAGCAAGTGCTGCCCCAATATTCAGAAGGCTCGCCTAAAGCACTCTTTGGGGCACTTTAGGTCAGTGTCTACTGGAAAGCTCTATTACCGTACATATAAAGACATGCTGGAAGCAGTTTATGACCAAAGAACCACTAGAAAAGACGGTCAAAATATGGTGTCTGGGTCATCCTTATGTCCATACGGGAAAGGAGACCCAAAAAAAATGGGTGGTTTATAATGCACTCATGGATTGAAGGTGAAGCTCCACATTGTCTCACCACAGTCTATATGCTGAGTGTAATTTTTCATCTGTTTCTCCTATGAGAGATTTGATGTATGGTGATACATACTGCTGACCACACACTTTCAGAACACGTGAGCAACAGTTAATGCTAAACATCAGAAGCAGAAAGCTGAAGAGAGGTGAGTGTTAAACCGTATGACAGAGATCCGATCACAGCATTCAGATGGAAGGATAAAATAAACATTTTCACAAGTACTTATGAAATAAGTATACAACCTGCTGCAGATATCAATCTATTCAGTCCAGCTATGTTTGTTTGCAAGCACAAAGTTAATTTTTACCCATGATCCTGTTCTGACCTTTCAGATGTCAACTCCTGAATATCACTAATAGAAAATAAAAGGCATGATCAGTTAGGGGACCTATTATGGCAGAAATGAAAAGGAGATATAACTTCTTTTGTTACTGCAGGCTGTAAAATCCTATTAAAAAAAGCACTCCAACTCTTGCATGTACCCTAGTGGTGCTTTTTTATTTACTTATTTTTTTCACACCCATCAATAAAAATAAATAAACGAATAACATGTTTTTTTCTGCATAATACAAGGAAATCCCATAATTCCCAATGACATCATCATAGCCAACCAATTACAGCGTGATCTCTACGAAATTATGCATGACGTAGTAATAAGCCCAGCAATGAATGCCGAAGTTTCTCACTACAGCATGCATCGAGTACGGCATGGTATCATAGCTAGCATGTACTATTCACTGCAAATGTTTGGCTACAAAGCAGCCTGCAGTTGGCCGGCAGCCAAGCATAAAGTGCACTGACAAAACGGCTTCATCAACCAAAGGCATGAAGAGGGGCGTGCATGTAGAGATTCAAAACTTACCTCAGTCACCATCTCCTTCCCCCGATTCTTTTGACTTTGGGCTTAATGCCCAGTTGATGGATATGGCATCCCATCATGCTTCCACTTGAGAAAAGATGAATACAAAATGCTTCTTCCTTTCCGCTCTGAATTGCCGCCTTTTGCCATCGTTTTTGTGCTCATACAATAGTTGTATGTCTAGTTCTAAACGTAAAACGCTTTGATTGGGCATATCAAAGCAGCCATGCAACGGACCAGTGGCAATGGCTGATATATTTTGATCATTTCCTGAGTCTTCGGTGACGTCTGGAGTTGATTTGCGAGGCTCATGAAATTCAAAATGTGTCTGATTGGAGTGGTGCTTTTTTGGCACACCTTAGTCAGATTTTAGGTGTGCTATGGGGTGCACGTGCTTTATTGCGCCTGAAACGGCAAGCCCTGTTACTGTGATATATCTACAAATCCACTTGTATGAAAAGGTTTAGGAGCCCCTCTCAGCCTGCATAATTATTTACTTTCAACAAAAAAGATATCAGTGGCATGTCTTTCGTTTCCGAGGAACATCCGAGTACTGGGGTGTTTTCCAAACGAAGATTTGTAATAAAGCAGTATGTATTTATATAAAATTAAATCAAATGTGAAAATCTGGCTTTGCAAAAAAAATTGGGTGCCCTTGTGATTTTGCTAATTTGAATGCATGTAACTGCTTAATACTGATTACTTGTAACACCAAATTGGTTAGATCAGCTCATTAAGCCTTGAACTTCATTAGACCGATGTGTCCAGTCATGAGAACAAGGTGGCCAATTGCAAGTTGTGCTTCTCTTTGACGCTCCTCTGAAGAGTGACAGCATGGGATCCTCAAAGCAACTCACAAAAGACCTGAAAACAAACATTGTCCAGTATCATGATTTAGGGGAAGGCTACAAAAAGCTGTCTCAGAGGTTTTAAACTGTCAGTTTCAACTGTAAGGAATGTAATGAAGAAATGAAAGGCCATGGGCATAGTTGCTGTTAAACCCAGGCCTGGCAGGACGAGAAAAAATACAGGAGTGGCTTACAGGGTTGGTTACAGGCAACCCACAGATCACTTCCAAAGGCCGGCAAGATGATGTTGCTGTAGGTAGTGTATCTGCACATCGTTCTACAATTCAGCACAATTTTCACAAAAAACATTTGTATGGCAGGGTGATGAGAGAGAAGCCCTTTCTGCGCTCATGCCATAAACAGCTTGTAAGCAAAAGCTCATTTAGACAAACCAGATCCATTTTAGAACACAATTGGCCTGATGAGACGAAAATTTAGATATTTGGTCATAACCAAAAGTGTTTTGCATGGCGGAAGAAGAACACCACGTTCCAAGAACAACACCTGCTATCTCGAGTCAGATTTGGTGGAGGTTGCATCCTGCTGTAGGTCTGTGTGGCCAGTTCATGGACTGGGTCCATTGTTAAAGTCAAGGGTTGGATGAAAGCCCAATATCAATAACTTCTTCTTTAGGATCGTGTTCCAGCACCAGTCACAGAGGTGATGTAACGTAGGGACTGGATACTCCAACACGTCAATGATTCAAAGTACATTTTGAAATCTACAAAGGCATTCATTCAGAGGGAGAGGTGCGATGTTCTGGAATGACCGTCACAGTTCCCTGACTTTATCATTGAAAATATATGGGATGATTCGAAGCAGGCTGTCCATGCTTGGCAGCCATCAGATTTAACTGAACTGGAAAGATTTTGTATAGAAAAAGTGTCAAAAAATACCTCCCTCCAGAATCTGGACCCTCATTAAAGGCTATAGGAGGCGTCTAGAGGCTGTTTTATTTGCAAAAGAAGGCTTTACTAAGTATTGATGTAATATTCCTGTTGGGGTGCCAAAATTTATGCACCCGTGTAATTTTATGATGCATATTGCATATTTTCTGTTAAGCCAATAAACTTAATGTCACTGCTGAAATATTACTGTTTCCATAAAGCATGACATATATGAAAAAAAAATTATACTTTAGAAGCTCAGCCGATGATAAACAAGAATCCAAAAAATAAAGAGGGTACATACTTTATTTATTAGACACAATATGATCATATGTGACATAAGATAATGCAAACCGTCACAGATATACAGGCACCTCCCACAATTTGGGGCCTTGACAGTGGGTAAAAACGATTCTGAAAGCTTTAAAACCACAGAGAAATTATGAGTATTTACACACAACACAGATACTTTATCATAGCCATTTTGTCTGGAATGCTTATATTTTAACAAGGTTGTGGCTAAGGATTTACATCTGTCATTGGTATAAGCTAGTGTGGAGAAATCATGGAAATTGCTACTGGTCAGTACAAACTACAACTTGGCCCTGAATCAATACCGGTCTGTACAAATTACAGCTGGTCCATAAATGTACATGCGTTTTCGCGGGGGTAAACATGCATAGGAAATGGTCAATGTATTTCATTCCAAGACATGTAGAATTTGGCACCATTGTTAGCCACAATTAATAAAAGCATAAAATCTGAGATGGTGAAATATGAACACAACTTCTAAGTTCCTTTAAGAACGCCATGCTACACACAACCTCATTCATCCAGATTGAGTGTTATAACAGACTGACTGTTCATCATTTTAAAGCAACATTAGCAAATTTTCCAGCAATGTTTTTAGAGCAAATTTAGATGTTCTGTTCAAGCTTGTTGGCAGCTTCTGAGCGTTGTGGTGTTACTGTTACTGTTACATGACCGCTGCCAAACATGCAGCCATTTCACACTGAGGCTCTGGAATTAACTCAAAACAATCTTCAGTGAAATGGTCATTACAAATAACGTCATGAATACTGGGTGCTTTCCAGTCTGAACCGTGTTCGTGTAACTCGCTTAATCCATTCATCACACAATTTTTCCGGGTCGGTCGATCAGGTTCGAGGAAACGCCGAAAAAATCACCCACATAGTTCTGTGTGTACACTGTTCATAATCATTCGAGTTTATGAGTTTCCTCCAGCATCATTTCCCATAAGTCATTGCACAGTTACATTACATACCTTTATTAATATTCTGGGCTTTCTCCGTGTAGAAGCTCTTAGGATGAACCACATGTTAAACATGTGTATGTGTGTTTATTTGTCTCAAGTCTTTTAAACACCATACACACTATAGAAATATATCCCGTACTTAATTTTGTTTTTGCTGCTTCCTAAGAAAGTCAACAAAGACATGAAATTACAGCGCAATACTTTAACTCTCTCATCTCAATACTATGCAGTTGCTTAAACTTTCAACACCTTGCAGAATAAAATAATAATCACTCAAACAGCTTCATTCTAACAGAAATCTCTTTCTAATACAAATATCACTAAATACCGACTCTTTAACCAAGGGTTGCAATTCTATGGACAGCGCGCCAGCATGCTAGCTGTTGGCATTAGAAAACTCCACGGTGTTCCTGTTCACATGAGCTAAACACAACAAAAAACAATCACTAACTGTACACAGCTCCATATTCAATATGGTGTGTTTATGACTGGTAATATAATTCATAAAGCACCATGGTAATATGAATGAAATAGGTTGAACAATAATGAAAATGCCTGAACAACTAACCGGTCATTCTGTTATGTCTCATCCCTTGTGAGCGCCTCGGAACATCAATCACAACAGGTGTAATGACGCCACTCGCCGACACGCTTGCCACACTGAGCTAATCTGGTCCCCAATTCCAACGCTATCTAGCATCTTTATTCAATCTAGTGAGCCTGGCTGGCTGCCAGTACGCTTTTAGCTTTTCCACCCGAGCCCAGTGGCTCATCAGGGCGGTGCTTATCCCCAGTTTCTGTAGCGTGAAGCGACAAGGAGTTCAACTCCTCCTGGATGGGACACTAGTCCATCGCAGGTTACCTTCCCAGTATTTTCTACTGGTACCCATTTATACTGCTGGGTGGACAGAGGCACACTTGTGGATCAGACCTGGATATTCCTTTGTATTTTTGCTTTTCAATTGCCAACCTGGATTCTGTGCATGCGTGGAAATCAAAACAACATGGCACAGACTAATAGTAGTTGTTTCATAGGATTAGACTAGCCTTTGCTCTCCACACGCAGCAGTGAGCCTTGAGCACCCATGACTCCGTCTCCAGTTTTCTGTTTTTCTTTATTTGGACCACTTTTGGTTGGTACAAACCACTACATATTGAACCACCACCAAACCTGCCATTTCTGAGATGCTCTGACCTGATTGTCTAACCGTCACCATTTCTGAATTTTCACAGTTGTTCAGCTGCATATGGGCCGGTGGCGTGGTGGTTAGGGTGCTGGGATCATAATCAGGAGGTCGTGGGTTGGAACCCCACTGTGTTAGGACCCCTGGGCAAGGTCTTAACTGCAAGTGTGCCTCTGTTCACCCAGCAGTATAAATGGGTATCAGTAAAAATACTGGGAAGGTAACCTGTGATGGGCTAGCATCCCATCCAGGAGGGGTTGAACTCCTAAACGCTTCATGCTACAGAAACCGGGGATAAGCACCGGTACTGGTGAGCCTCTAGCCTCGGGTGTAAAAGCCCAACAGGCTTTACAGCTGCATACGCTTGCACATTTTTTCCGGATTTCAACACGGCAACTTCAAGAACTGATTGTTTACTTGCTTTCTAATAGTTCCCACTCCTTGACCAGTGCTAAATAACAAGATCATAAATGTTATTTACTTCTGCTATCAGTGGTTTTTAATGTAATGGATGATAAGATGATGTAAACCTTCTTTGTTACACAAACAAACACCCTTTTAATCATGTCGATAAATAATTTATATGTAAAAATAATAAAAGAATTAGCGTGTTCATTGATGTGCTAACATTCAGCATGACCACAGTCAATCAGTTCAGTCCAATAGAAGAGCATTACTGTGGTTTCTTTTATTAGATTGATAGGAAATTGCTGTTTGTTGGTGAAATGCACCATCTGGTTGCAGTTCAATGCTTCACAGGTAATATATGCAACGCTAATGTACCTTTATTGAACCTTGTAATGAGCTTTAAAAGCCAGTTCAAACTGCATCATACCCTCAAAGTAGTTATTGTAATGGGTAAGTAACTTCACACTTTTAATAAATCATGAAAGATTCATGTTATTTGAATGTTTAATAATCTTTGCTTGCTTTGGCAATGCCCATCATTGGTCTAAAAGGACAGTCTGCCTTTAAACTAAAGAGCACCGTTGGTATATTTCCAGAATGTTGCAGGCTACAGCTAATACTGCATGTCTCAGCTGTCCTTAACCACTTCAGCAAATCATTTTAGCTAATCCTCATTACAGTTCAACATGGATTTTAAATTAAATTAATCCATTAAGTATCAAATAACCACTGATTGTCAGATGTTGGCTTTTATGAACGACTCCAGTTTAAACAGGATTAAATATACTCCCCGCCATTAAAAAAACCCCCAAAAAAACACATTATTGACCTTGATCTGGATCAGTGGTAGTTCAGTGGTTCCGTGCAATACAAGTGACGGTGTCCTCAGTAATTCCAATGATCTACTGTTCAGACTACTACTTTTCTTTCGGCTTCTCCTATCAGGGGTCGCCACAGCGAATCATCCGCCTCCATCCATCCCTGTCCTCCGCATCCTCTTGTCTCACACCAACGAACTACTGTTTAGAAACGTCAGATTAATTTCAGGTGACATCAACAGTGTCTTTTCTTTCTTTTTATTGGCAGTGTTGTGTATTTGCAGGTCTGGATGCCCGTGGCTTTCTTTTCGGGCCTCTTTTGGCCCAGAGATTGGGAATCGGCTTCATCTTGGTCAGGAAGAAAGGGAAACTTCCTGGTCCGACAGTGTCTGCAGCATACACACTTGAGTATGCCACGGTAAGGATCGCTACTCTGTGATATTTATACCTTTTTCTTTGCATCCCCTAATTTTTTTTAGTCGTATCCAACTCCCATCAGTCAAGCGTTGCCTTCTTATTGCACAAAACCACCACCAACCAGAGAACTGTGTAATCATGAACGTGTCCACTCTGTGATATGCAGTGCCACCTCTTTATGAACTGCTGCGCATTTGGAGGCAGCCTTACCACACTTGGAGGAAAAGCTCTATCCGCCTCCTCTGTACGAATAACCTCACAGACGTGGATTGGCTGGTGATCACTTTGAGTGATTTTGATTGGATAGTGATCGCTCAGTCCCTCCTGGACTTGGGCTTGGCCAGTTATCTCTCATGGGCTCCCCCCCAGTGCTGCTAACTGGGTTACCAAATGTTGGCCATGTCTCTCACTGTCTATGGTGTGAGGCATGTAAAAGAACCATTGCTGATTTTCATCAAGAGTAGGCTGCATAGCCGTCAGCGTGTTTCTGCCCTGCGATGGCCTGGCGAGCTGTCTAGGGTGTACTCTGCCCTCGCCCAGAGTCGGCTGAGATGGGCGCCAGCCCCCCCGCGACCCTAATTAGGAATAAGCGGTTTGGAAAATGAAATGAAATGAAATATTTTAATTCATCGTTATTTGCACATATGGGACCTTTTAGTCCAACCCCAACTTGAACAACTTGAGCTTAAAGAATTCGATGTGTGGCAAGATGGAACTACGATACACACAGCTCAGAGATCTTTGGAACATTGGAAGTGCTGAGGGAAATGTTTCAGGTGATCTTGCTGCATTTAACTTTGAAATGTGGGAGAGTTTTATGTAGGTCACCCTGTATTTACAGTTATACTACAACATTATTCAAATATAACTATGGGGGGGGGGGAAAGAAAGCAAACAGTAGTAATTTAGCGAGATCACGTTAGTAAGATGCTTGGTAAGAGGATGTTCAAGAAGGCTCACGTATAGGCCAATGTGAGTCCTGTAATGTGTCAGACAAGAAAAAAAATTGAGTTTGTTAGCATAAACTCACTGGACTTTCCGTGCTTAGAGGGAGAGAAATGCTAACTATGACCCCAAGATCATGTGCCATAAAATTTTGGACGAGAACCTTCTTTCCTCAGCTGGATGGTGGTGATCATGTGAGTGGGAAGGCAATACCTGATAGGTGAGAATTGAATATGAATAAATTAGGGAGAAAATGGGGGGGGGGGGGAAGGGATGGTTGGCATCTGTCCATCTGTCTGTCACACTTTGGTTTCTGGATGATAACTTGAGAATGCTTGCTCGGATTTTGATGAAATTTGGTATGCTGGATTGTTTTACAGGTATCTTGCATGGGATTAGTGCACACTAAAATCGGTGCATGATTAACGAACCAGCTGGACTTAGTGTAACACAACAGTTTTTATTTCGGTTTAAGGAAGATATAGCTCAACTTTAAAATACGCATTCCTTGACCGTGGCAGCTTTGAACCCCTGCAGTCTATTTTTCCATAATGGCTCCAGAAATCTGGTAGACGGCTATAACAATAACTTTGGTAATGTGCAAATATTTATTGGCCTGACTGTTCCACTGATGAGGTGGTTGGAAAATGCAGGACTAAAACACAGGATGGAAGCTTTAATCATGGCAGCATAAAAGCAAGCATTAGCTCCACTGAAGCCGGGTTAAACCACACCAGACAGAACTCAAATTGCAGACAGTACAAAGAGGCCCATGAGCCAATCCAGAACCTGTCAGAACCAGACAGGAACAGAATCCACTCTCATGCACAGCCAAGTGATGGGAAGAACCACGTAGAATGGTGGAACACAGCGAACCTAAGATCTCATGGGACGTCTGAGTCCAGACTCCAACCTGAAAGGTTAAATCCGAGGTCTGCTGTTCAGAAATCCGCCAATAGAGAGACGAGCACCTGAAGCCACAAAGCAGTAACAGATTCCAGCTCAGAGAAGTTCCTCTTAGGAACAGTGACCCCGTTAAAGTTCTGGCTGCTGCCAGGATACCAGAATCTGAGAACGCTGACGGGGTATGACAGGATTTTTAAAAAATATAGTTCTGTGTAAATGCAGTATATTATGTGAGAATTGCTCGCACACATACAAGTGCAAAGTATATATTATCTGTAAAAGATTAGAGGAGAGTTCACCAAGGTGCTAACGGGACGATCACACTAGAGGTGCAACAAAAAACTAACTAATGTTAACTAATGTTAACTAATGTCGTACAACAGATTTTAGAGTGGCACCTCTAGTGTGATCTCCAGCTAATTAATTGACTTGTAGATTGGATATAAGAATGTGTGTTAAATAAAGGTTATATGGAAGAATAAAGGATTACTGTACCCTACCAGGAAATAAAGCATGGTGCAACTAAACAATCAGCTCAAATTGGCATATTTTGTTCAGCATTCAACAAGAGCTGGGAAAGAAATCCATTAGTCTATTTGTGAGTCTGTAAAGACCATGACTGCCGTGTCGTTGTCTAAATGTCAGTTCAGTGGAGTGGAATCTGGCCAAGGCAATGCTGGGAACAGATTTTTACCCATGCAGTTCATAGTGCTGTATCTGTTCCAATATAACCTAAAAAAAATAATAAAACAATGAATTTAATACACCACTGATAAGACTTGAATAATGATTAAAAGGGTGGCATTAGTGGTTAGCATGTTACGGTAAGATGATTCTCGGTGTGATACCATGCTCACGCAGTTTCGTGTGGAGTTTGCATGTTCTTCCCATGCTTATGTGGGTTTCCTCTGGGCACACTAGTTTCCTCCTTACAGTCCACCGTTAGGCTAAGTGGATGTTCCAAATTGCCTTGGGGTTTGGATGTGAGTGTGAATGTGTTTGTGTGTTGTTCAAAGATGGTCTGGTAAGCTGTTCAGGGTGTACCCCATCTTTTGCTAGTGTTGGCTGAGATAGGCACCAGACTCCCTGTGACGCTAGAAGGATTAACCGGTTCGGCAAATGAGTAATAAGTGAGTAATGACTAATACTTGTGGACTCAGTGTGGGAGTTTTAATAAAGTCATGAATTTCATGTTGTCTCTTTATGGAAGTATCTGAACCAGTGGGATCAGTAATGCTGTTGATCAGTGTCGACAATTTGTCCTGCAACTGTAGTGTTTTTATTTAATAAGTTTTACAGAATATATCAAAATTCAGATAAAGCATGGAATTTGATTGGGACACTTCATCATCACCACCTTTATTCTGCTCTCGTTGTGTATCGCAGGCTGAGGTGGAGATTCAGGTTGACGCCGTGGAAGCAGGACAGAAGGTTGTTATCATTGACGACCTGTTGGCTACTGGAGGTGTGTAAGGCTACAGTAAAAACTCGATAGATTCAGTAACTGTCCATGTGTACTGGGGGGGGGGTTGTTTTTTTTTTTTTTTTTTTTTTTT
>JAQNCB010000014.1:14463113-14475540 GCA_030068295.1 Euristhmus nudiceps
AAATTTTATGTATTTTTATTCCCCCCCCCCCCCGGCACAGTGGCTTAGTGGTTAGCACGTCCGCCTCACAGAAGACCTGGGTTCGATTCCCAGCCTGGGCATTTCTGTGTGAAGTTTGCATGTTCTCCCCGTGCTAGTGTGGGTTTCCTCCGGGTACTCTGGTTTCCTCCCACAGTCCAAAAACATGCACAGTAGGCTAATTGGCCGTACTAAATCTCCCTTATGTGTGTGTGTAAATGGTTGTGTGAGTGTTGGCCCTGCGATGTCCTGGCGAGCTGTACAGGGTGTACCCCGCCCTCGCCCGGAGTCGGTTGAGATGGGCATCAGCCTCCCCACGACCCTAATTAGGATTAAACGGTTCAGAAAATGAATGATTTTTTTTTCCCCTTAAAGTCTAAATGTAGTTAAGAAGTCAAACATATGTTTTGTGTTTAGTTCATTTCTATTTGCACATGGATATTTCTCTTTTCCAGTATTTCTCAGTCATCTATCATCTGTGACACAGCACTTTGAAAACTGGCTAATGATGCCAACTAAGAATAAGATTTAGACTGAGAACCCGTTTTTTGGTGATCGCCACAGAAGATGAAGCAGACGGCATTGATGCATGTTCCCGTTGTTTGAATTACTATGGATTAGTAATGATGCAAATCCAGCAATATGTAGAAATTAAATTGGCAGTACGATTTTTGAAAGATTTATACCTAGATATACGTAGTAGCCAGGTGGTACTCCAACTCACTTGGGGTTTACATGCAATATCAGTTGCCTTCCATCAATGATTATTTTAACCAGTCGAACTGACAGGATGAAGACACCTGTCAGAGGGTCCAGGTCGACTTGGGCAGGATGCTGTTGATTCCTTGCCTGTTGACTTTGGTGAGTGGAGTCCTAATGTTTTGTACAATCTGACCCTGGCTCAATCCACTCTTAGATTAGCCTACATTACGCCCTCTTTGAATATATGACAAATTTTTTGCCTCTGGTGTTTGTGGCATAAGCCACAGGGGTCCAGCTCCTGCCTAAAGAACCATTTCATAATATGCCAATATAGACCAAGCATGGCAAGTTTGAAAGCCTCAGCTTTAGCATGTGGCAAGTAAATATCCAGAAAGCTAATATTATATTATTCAGTTTATGTGATCTGTGACAGTTTGAGTCCTGGGTTCGGGTGTTTCCGTGAGAAGTTTGCATGTTCCCCCGTGCTTGTGTGGGTTTCCTCTGGGTACTCCAGTTTCCGCCCACTGTCTAGACATGCACACTAGACCAGTTGGCTGTTCCAAATCGCGCCGAGGTGTGCGTGTTGGCCTGCAATGGTTTGGTGAGTTTTTCAAAGTGTATTAGAGATGGGCTCAGCCTCCCCGCAGCTCTATTAGGATTTAGCGCTTCGGCAAATGAGCAAGAGTGAGATGAGAGTAAGTTTATGTGTGATATGGTCTCATCTCATTGTCTCATTTTCTGAGCCACTTTATCCTATAATAGGATCACGCAGACTCTGGATATAGGCGGAGGACATCCTGAACAGCTTGCCAGACCATTGCAGGGCCAAAATACACACACAACCATTCACACTCGCACTCGTACGTGGGGAAATTTGGAACAGCCAATTAGCCTAATGTACACGTGTTTGGACTGTGGAAGGAAACCGGAGTACCTGGAAGAAACCGTCACAACGTCGACCCGTGGTTTGTGGGAAGTGCTGATTATTTTTTTACGGAAATCCATGGAAATTTTGACATTGTGCATATAAGAGCAGTAACTAATGAGCTCAGCTGTTATCTGATTTTATCTGAAGAGCTGAACTCGCATTTGTTGTTTTAAGTATAGTGAGATGCTGTGAGTCTTTAGTGGGGTGCAGGGGCTGGGTGTCAGGGGGATTGATGATGCTACAGGATCAAGCTTTGGTGTCACAGAACAGATGAATATGTCTGGAATCCGTGTCGGATGTAAACATTGTTTAATCTCCACCACATGTTCCAGCAGCAAGGTGCCAGAAATAGAAATCTAGACTTTTCCTGCTGACATATTCAGCAGTATAAAAGGATCGTGGTACATGGGGTGGCGTCAGAAGCTTGCCATGTTTGAAGTTGTGTGGTCTATAATCAGAGTGAAGAAATAGCGTTTTTGTGTTTACTGGTTCCCTAATAAATGTTGGAATCTGAGCCCTTTTACTGCAGCTATAGGCCAAAAGATTACTGTGGGTTATAATTTAAAATTTTAAAAATAGTTATTGCGACATGAAGAAAGTGGTAGTCTGTCTGGATCTTCAGGAGCTGGAGTAGTTTAGCACTAATGCATAGGAAGTCTTATGAAACTGGTGATGTGGGTTAAAGGTGAAGATTTTCACTTGTTTCAGTATTGATTTCAGTCAGTACAGAAGGTGATTATCGACTAATCACAGAACACTAGTTTACTTGGAGAAACAAGCAAGAGCTGAAGTTTTTCCTGTTTAACTCCATCCTGGTGGAGAAGCGTGGTTCCGTCTGCACTCAAAACGTAAACATTGATATGCCCACCCCAATCATCCCCCTAATGCACAGTTTTAACATGTGCAGCTCTCCGCAGCTCTTGCTACCGAACATCAGCCTGTGACTTGATGTTTGTTTCAAGATGATTTTGACTCCAGGGTTTTAGGACTGACGCAATCAGTTTAGGGTGTTAATAACAGACTTTCCACTGTTTCTGTTGAGTGTTTCGATGTGGGTTTTTATGTTGAACATGCTGGAGTTTTTATCCGGCTCAAGCAGGCGGCTGCATTGCAGGGTTGGCTGATGACAGCAGATGCCCGTCTAAACGTACCCTGCATGTCACCTTTATGTGCTGCTGCTGCGCTGCCACCTGCCCTAACAAATCTTACACCACTTAGGCCTGACGTGGCTTATGCAAATAACAATACGAGGGTTAGTCAAAAAGTTCTCAGTGCCATAAAGAAATGCCATAAAGAAATTATGGCATTTGTCTGAGAACTTTTTGACTACCCCTCGTATATACCTTTAGGTGTACGCCGATAAGCAGTTGCTATGCGTCCTGTCGGTCCAGTTACGAGCAATGTTACAAAAGACTAATTCTTAGAGCTTCTGTTGACAATATGTAAATATTCATGATATGCTCTGGCTTTTTCTTGCCGTAACAGCAGTAGAATGACTGCCATTGGCTACTCAACGCAAAGGTAATGTAAACGTCAATATTTTATCTGTCTTATTGCATATTTTCATGGACCATTAAAAATAATTCTTTTCACGGGACATCATTCCATCTCGTTTTCCTACAAAATCCCACAAAATTTTTGTGGCTTTGCCCCCCTGAATGTCTGTTCACATCCCCACAGCCAGGACTCTGGCCTGAGGTTTGAATATTTTTTTTTTTTTTTTGAAGTTTGGAAAGCTGATTAATGATTGATAGAGTCTAATCCTTCAGCTAATTAAACCAATGAAAGGTTTAATTTCTTTTTAGGATTAGATCCCAACCTCTTTCTTGTTACATTATTGTGTCCAGTATAAGCAATGACGTGTATGGATTATGGACTAATATCAGATCTCTGGCTATTAGTTAGACACCTGGAAACCATTAAATCTTTCTGTTGCCCTGCGTTGTTTTAATAAAAATTTGTAATAGTGTTTTTTTTTTTTTTTTTTTTTTTTTTTTTTTTCATTCTGGTAAAATGTGACCATAATTGGATACAAATGATCATTTTGCAATACTTTGATTTTTGCCTCACTGTAGTAATGCTTGACTGGGCCCAATGTGTGCCATGAGAACTTCCCCACAGCATTACACCACCACCACCACCACCACCACCACTGTGAACTGTTGACCTTAGAGTTTACGTGTTATCTGATTGTAAAATGATTTTAAAATGTCAGTGTGTGCCAGCTTCAGTTAGCCTGTGCAGACTCTAATCCCTAATTCTGTTTGTCACCGATTGGTTCCACTGCTTTGGCCTTTCAGTGTTGTAATCCTTCCGCTTCATGTTCAATATCTTTAGGTGTACGCCGATGTTCGCATTACTTTAGCCTCCCTGTGTGACTAGCTTGAACACATGGAGCAGTGCTTACAAGGACCAAAGTAGCACAGACCCTGTGTTAATTGTGAATGCTCTGGATTCAACATGGCTGTGTTAATTAGAAAAGCGCCGAATTCCTGGGAGGATGAGTAGGGTGGGATTCATTGTCTAGGGAGGCTGGTAATGAAATTCACTGATCCCTCCACTCCATCACTCCTGCTTTGAACGTCCAGTGTGTGTGTGTGTGTGTGTGTGTGTGTGTGTGTGTGTGTGTGTGTGTGTGTTAGCAGTACAGTGATCCCTCGCTATAACGCGCTTCAGGTTCTGCCGCTTCAGTGCATCGCGGATTTTTAAAAAATATTCATAGAAAATAAAAGTAAGCAAATATGGGGGGAAAAGGTTCATGAAACCGCCACAAGGGGTCGCTACTGACTCGGATTCAGTGGGAAGTTCGTCTCGACCAATCAGCTTGCGAGATTTCAGAGGGCGTGTCCCAAACGAAGTCAGCAGTAGTGCCTCTTCACTCTTTCACTATTGGATAGGGAAATAATTAAGGGAACGGCGTCAAGGTCACTACCGACTCTGGTTTGGGACTCGGTTTGGGACAGCTCTGAAATAACAGCATGCGTGTGGCAGAAAAGTCATTTCTTACACTTTATTTACATCTATGTACAATTACACGTATGTATTCTATATTATGTATGTTTTATTTACATCTTGTACATTGTGTTTGAATGTTTAATTGTTATAAGCATTTATAGCGTTGAATATGTATTCATTGATATTATATACACATACACATGTACACTTGCGTCAGTAAGGGGGGGTCGATCCTACTTCGCGGAAATTCCGTCTTCGCGGGGGGTCGAGACGCCCCATTAACCGTGAAAAGTGAGGGATCCCTGTATTTTTATCAGCTGTCTTGGATTGTCTGTGCTTTAATCAGTGTAATGTTGGCTGGAAGAAAAAGGGAAGTATTAGGTGTTAGTGGTGTATGATGATGAACAGAGCTTTGGTTGCACAAAAGGTTTGAGAGTGAAGACACTGAAATAGTTGTTGGATACTGAACAGAGCAAAAGCAGTAGCATTGAAAGCTTGTCAATTGCACTTCCCCTGTGTTTTGATACTATTTATTGGGTGGCTGAGAACCGCTTTTGTCGTCATGTGAATTATATTCTGTTTTGTGGCTGTTGTGTAGTTGTGCCTGTAACGTGTACACTGTATTAAAGACACATCATTCCTCATACGGCATCACTCACCTCACATCATTCCACACTGGAGTTAATCAGCTGTCTGAGGAGCGGGTGACGGGGCAGTGATCCGTATCAGTGCAGTGAGGATCCACATACGTTGCGACTCGGTTTTCCGGCGCAGACCGAGCAAACATCAGGCACACATGTACCGATGTTGGTTATGGAAGCACAGCTCCTTTAAGTCACCTGATTTCAAAAATTATCCAGACTGATCTACTCAGATTTGCTTCATACTTTTTGGAAATAATGTCACTTCCCAGTTCAATTGTGCAAATAGCTTGATAGAGGAGGCATCCCAGGTTTATTACGCAGCACGTTATCTTTCAAATTGTTTGAGTATTGAAAGAGCGCATGTTGCTGCATCAAAGTCCAGTATATCACCTCAGCCACTACTGCGTTTAAAACTAACATGGCACAGTGCAGTAACACAGGGTGTGGACAGAGCGCTGGCCGTAGCAGCTTAAGTCTTAATGAAAGTTAGCAATGGTTGTTTTGCATACCTCTCACCGCAGACAGTGAGAGACATGGCCAGCCTTTGATACCCCAGTTAGCTGCACTGGGGGGATAGCAGTGACAACCCACTGATAGTGGGGGTTGAACCCTCGACCTTCAGATCACTGACCCAGCACCCTACCATCAGGCCATCACTGCCCCTTAGAGAACAGTATTACATAAAATTTCAGGATTATAATGTCCAGCTTTGGAAGGGTGAAGGGACAGTTTTTAAAACTTTTTAGATTTTAAAAGATAGAACAGTGTACATATGGAAAGTTTTAAAATGTTCAGCCAACATGTCTACGTTCATCCATTCATCATCTGTTCCACTTGTCCATCAGGGACGCAGAGGAAGCCGGTCGCAGGTGAAACCGGAGTCTTTCCCCATTGACTAAGGGCAAGAGGTGGGGTACAGCCTGAACAGGTCGTTAATTTATTTCAGGGCTAGCAAAGTGACAAACTACCATCCATACACACATTTACACCAGATGGTGGAGTTCCTGGAGGAAACCTAAGGAGAAAATGCAAAGTTCTTACAGAAAGGCACCAGTCACAGCTTTAAAACCCTGTCAAAATGTCGCAAACAAGGAAAGCAATTTTCACTGCAGTTTACAAGAGGCATTGCATCCTGAATCTCAGACATGACTCGTATCCCTGACGTCGGACCAGACCAGGATGTATTTGCTCACCAGGGCTTGGAACTCCAAATAGAGATTTCTTTTCTTTCTCAAAAAACAGTGATGGCCGGAAAGTTCTTTATCCGTGTCCTGGCACAAACCTTTTTACTTCATGAAAACCTATGGGTACTGGATTAGTAATCTAAAGGTTGAGGGTTCAAGCCCCACTGTAAATGGTTGTCACTGCAGTCCCCCCAGTGCAGTTAACTGGGTTATCAAAGACTGGCCATGCCTCTCACTGTCTGTGGTGAGAGGGATGTAAAACAACCATTGCTGACTTTCGCCAAGAGTAGGTTGCATAGCGGTCAGCATGTTTCTGCCGTGCAGTGGCCTGGCGAGCCGTCCAGGATGTACTCTGCTCAGTCAGTTGAGATGGGCATCAGCCTCCCCGTGACCCTAATTAGGATTAAGCGGTTCTGAAAATGAATGACTAAGTGAAAATGTATCAAAGAGAACAGCATTTACACCACTGCTGCCTGTGTCTTTCATCTTTATTTCCATCTGTGTCTGTGGATTGGGTATGATCATAGGAGACCGGCTCTGGCAGGCTCGGCTGTCTGTTCACTAATCAGCTTACTTGCGCTTCGAAAAAACTGCATCAAGCCCCCTTTTGCGCAGTCCTGTTATTCAACTAGGCTGTATCTAGGGCATTTCAAAACATGCTGAACTAAACTTTTAATCTCCATGCCTATAAGAGAGAAAAAGGAGCATCAGGACAGAGTGGAGAGAGCAAAGGATTCAGAGATACTGAGATGGAATCTGGAAAGGGAGAGGGGGGGAGGGAGGGAGGGAGAGGGGGGGGGAGAGAACTGTTTGGTGCTGCCTCCTCCTTCTCCACAGGGTACAGCGAGCTTATTTCCACTGGCAGGCCCTCAAAGAGCTCTCCACCACTCCCACAATGCTTTGCCCATGAGCCTCTCAGCAAGCTTGTGTCAGCAGTCACGCACAGCATTATTGTAATCAAAGGAATCCTCTCTCCAGTTCAGCTCAGCCTCAGGGGCAGTAGCTGTGGGAGGGCGAGGAGTTGCAGGTAATTATCTTTTCCATCGAAGAGCCACGTTGCTCTGCTGAAGGCCCGAACTTCAAAACCAAGCTGTAAACTGCACCCCTGTAGTTAAGTAGTGTTTAGGGAGCTCTCTCTTTGTTCATTGGTTTTTGCCTGAGTGTCTGATACAGCTGTTGTTTTACATCCCAGCAGTTGCTAAGGCTTTTTGTGGTGCTCAGTTCATTGTTTCCTGGCCTTGCAGCTTATTCTACTGTGCCCATGTCAGTGTGTTTCCATTCGAACACACCTGTGTCAACTGCTCTGCTCGAACAACAGCTTTATGAGGGTAAAGTGGGTGTGTCGGGATAAGAAAAACATGTCCGAAGAAACACTACTTTAGTGTTTGGGCAGCAGAAATTCAGCAACAGTGTCAGTTTTGTTAAAAGGAGTGACCACTTATGACGTTTGTTTGGATTGTTTTTAATATGGCACAAGAGGTACTCCGTATTAATATGTTTATATGGTACAAACCTTTCCTACTTTTATCATTCGTCATTAATTCCTGGGATTTGTTAGATTGCACTCCTGTATAAAAATCCTATAAAGAGAAAGCCCCTGATTGAATAAATTACACTCCCAAGGAAGTGTAGGCCACTTTATGCATTAGAGTAATCGGATCGTATTAGCTGTAGCGCTGTGTAGTTTTTATAGTATATGTGTGTTATAAAGCACAATATGTGAAAACTGTAATCAATCAGAACAACACCATATTCTGGGATTACACTTTGCAAAGCTATTCCCCCCCTTTCACCCCTACACACATGATATTTTTATTTTATTAATCTATTTCTTGTTTTAAGTTTCTTGTATCACAGACTCTGTATATAGTGTGCAATCCTTTTAATGCCAAACACCTTTCTTACTCCATTATCATTCCAGTGTGTACAGTAACATTGGGCCTCTTTTCTGGCCCCTGTTTCGACAGGCACTGCCCTGATATTTAATTGGACCACCATTCGCCTCGATTATAGCATGGAATTACCATGGCGTTATTTCAACCAATTTGAGCAGCATCACAACTTTTTTCCATCCAGATTTAAGATAATTTTTCACATTTTTAAATGAAGGGCTAAGAGCCACAGTGGTCTAACATCAAATAAACTGAAAAATAAGGCCTATTTTGACAGATGTGGAAGGTCCACTATGCACTCCAGAATAGTCCTTTCATCTTCCATATGACCTTGAATCATGTCATGAGGATGATCCCTGATTTTTTTTTTTTCCATGTAATTTTTTCCCCCTTAAAAACGGCTTTCTATTTTGTTTTGTTTCTGTTTTGAATCCGTCATGTTTTCTACTGAATGACAGGTGGAAGAGATGCCATTACTTTCTCCCCTGCCAGTCAGAGTGGCACGAGCTAATTGTGTGCATGCATGCAGAAGAGGGCAACTAATGCTTTCCTCTGGGTGTGTTCCACTGCACCGGGATGGAGAATGAGCAGCAGTGTTGGTTTTAGCTTCAGTTTTCTTCGAGGAGGCTCATGATGGATATTCACCATCCCTGATTGGTGGTTGGAGTATAATGTGATGAGTGGGCGGGAAGAGGAGTAAATGATCAAATTAAGAGTGAACAGCCCAGCTGAACCCATGTAGGGTAGAAAAGTCACAGTGTTGTATACATTTTAATGTACCGGTAATATGATGCTTATGGGGCGGCAGTGTGGCGCAGTGATTAGTATATCTGCCTCACAGCAAGAAGATCCTGGGTTCAGTTCTTGGGTTCGGGTGTTTCTCTGTGGAGTTTGCATGTTTTCTCTGTGCTTGATAGCTCCGGTTTCCTCCCACAGTCCAAGGACATGCACAGTAGGCTACTTGGCTGTTCCAAATCTCCGTTAGGTGTGAGTGTGTGTATGAATGGTTGTGTGAGTGTCGGCTCTGTGATGGCCTGGAGAGCTGTCCAGGGTATACCCTGCCCTCGCCAAGAGTCGACTGAGAAGGGCATCAGTCTCCCTACGACCCTAATTCGGATTAAGCGGCTTAAAAAATGAATGAATGAATGAATGATGGTTATGTCCTACTTTTATAATATGTTATAGAGTATGTATCTGTTTAGAATGTAGTCTCACCATCTCTCTCTCTCTCTCTCTCTCTCTCTCTGTCTATTATCTCCACAGCTTGTCTGTTTCGCTACAACGCCCTTTCTTTAGTCTATCTTCTGTACCTGCTGCTGCTGCCATGGTTCACCTGGCCCAACAGACACTCAGCCCGAGGTAAGAATAAGGAAATTTGCACACTTCTACTTGTTGCTGTCTCCTCAAAATGAAAAACAAAAACGAATGCTGTATTCCAAAACAAGTCATCAAAGGAACACGGAATGTGTTTGGACAGTACATGTCTTTTAGAACACGTGGAGGCATATTGTTTCCTTTTAGCACCTCATGCAGTGTGTGTGTATTCGCTAAAATCACGGATTTGATAAGAAATAGCCCAGACTCCTGTCACGGATGTACATCAAAATTGAGATCGCACCCAAACCGTTTGCTGTGCCCCAGCTCTGATTTTGCGGTCAAACGAAACGGAGTGAAGCAGCTGAAATAAATGCTAAACTGAAAAGTGCTGGTAAATCTACAACAAAATAGTGATAGTACACGGTAGCAAGCCCATTCTCTCTACTTCTTATTTACACTTTTACCTGCACACCCACAAATCACTGGTTGGGAAAGTCGTTCCAGGCTTTTACTCTTTTTAACTTTACTCTTTTACTGCTAAGAGAGTATAAAGAAGAAATAGTGGTATAAATGTTAGGTTGAGTTTGTGCAACTATTATCCAACCGAGTGTTCTGTGGAAACCACCAAGTTCAACCATCAAGTAATGAACAGAGCATTAGGGTTCATTTCACCGGCGTGGCCCCTTATGGAGTCCTCCTGCTTGGTGAGGGTCTGGAGACGTGGTGCTGACAGAATTTCATGTAGCGTTTGATTATATAACAGGCTGATAAGCAGCAGGTGATGCCTGGAGCGATATCCTATTTTGACTGAGGTGAATGGATGTGCCGGCAGTTTATTTTGATGGCAAATATTCAAGGTCTACAAAAAAGCTGATGAATAAAGATGAAGGTCAGGCCTCAGCTTCCTATTAAACAGTGAATGTTGGTTTATGTCATGGCTGATATCAGAGTTTGTGAGGAGAAATGACCCATAAATACTAAAGTCACGTCCTAACCATCCTGACACATGAATGCTAAATTCCTAACAAATTTGTATAGTTCCAGAAATCACATTTGAGGAGTTTAAACTTTTGCTAACAAAGCTTTAAACTTTTAAACTGATGGTCGCTACACAGAGATAATGCAGCTATTAGTTCTGCAAATAATGAAGTTTCTGATGAAAGGTTTGCTTTTCTTAGCTTTGTTGAAATAAATCTCAGAATTTCAGAGGTAAATATATGGTACAGGGAAGCCGAGGCAGAAGTGGTGATGACGAGCTGACAATAGGGAAGCGTCCCGTCATTCAGGGATCTGACCGAATCCAGAGTGATGCCGCGGCCCTCTGTGGCTGAGAGCCCAAGAGAGCTAACCGGCTGAGCTCTCCGGGAGGAAGGAAGAAAAGAATGGAATGATGTACACTTTTTTCCCAGTCAATCACAATGACACTTGCCGGTCATGAGAGGAGAGTGCTTTCCCCTGAGTGGATTGTGGCGCGCCTGATGTTGCATAAGCGGTTTGAAAACATGCAGTCGGCTGGCATCACATGCATCTGTGGAAACACGGAGGTGATGATTGCTCTCCCTGATTGGTTACTGTCCAGTGGGTGAGAATTGAGGCTGACTAAAATCAGAGAGAAAAATTGGGCAGAAATTTTAAGTAGCAAAGACAGCAAATATTCCAGAATGCAACATAAATATAAAACGCATTTGGGGTGAATTCAAGGACTATTTCAGATTTTTTTTTTTAACCTGGGCCTTATTTTCACATTTATTTGGGTAAAGGTTTTCACTCTGGAAAAAATGATTGTAGAGAATTGAGTTGCACACTGCAACCAGCCATCAAAAAATCAGCTGTATCACTGTAAAGAAACTGAAGAAAAGGTCTGTGATGCAGTGCTGCATGGGGTTCATGTCATCACGTATCCTACTGAGAGTGTTGTCTAATGTTTACAAAAGAGTATTCATGAGGACGTCTATTACCCAAATAACAAAGGAGCCTTTTGGCTTTACAAACCTTCATAAATGGCAAAATATGGTCTGAGTTTAAGGCAGGGATACGACTCGGCTAGTTAGAGATGAGCACGATGGTGATGACGGTGATATGCTCATGGTCAGGTTTCTTTCAGGACCCTTAGCACTGCTTAACGTTACAGTAAACAGTCATAAAAGAGAAACAATTTATAATCTCACTATTGCGTGTCAGTTCGAGGAGGGAAGGTTCCCATTTGAGCCTGCTTCTTCTCAAGGCTTCGTCCTCATTTCATCTCTGAAGGGATGTTTTTCATTTGGATTTTTCCCAATTTTCTCCCTAATTTAGTCGTATCCATTTCCCATTGCCTTCCATATCACACGACCACCACCAACCAGGGAGTGGCGAAAGCATGCACACGCTCCCTCTGTGACATGCAATGCTCGCCACCCACCTTTTTTCGAACTGCTTTGCATGCGTATTTTGGGTCTATCACACTCGGAGGGAAAGCGCTATCCACCCTGTTGTACGAATGAGTTCACAGACTGACTGTCTGGCGATCTCTGTGAGTGACAGGAAAGTGAGCGTATGTTGTTCCTCCCTCCCGTGAGGGCTTGGCCAATTAGAACCCATGGACTCCCAGCCACGAACAGCTGTGTGCATTAAACCGGATTCGAACTTGCGATCTCCAGGTTAATAGTCATGTATCTTGTCAATGCGCCACTCGGAGCCCAGGTATAGATTTCAAACGCGAAATATATGTACAGATTTCGGTAAAAGAATATTAGGTTAATGTCCAATTGTTAAAATCACTATTTAAATAAAACTTAAGTATATTAG
>JAQNCB010000014.1:14546861-14565385 GCA_030068295.1 Euristhmus nudiceps
TTTGTTACTAATTCATGTGTGTGGAAGAAGTGTTACTGAAAATTTTTCAAAAATACTGAAAAAAGTCGTGAAGAATAATGAAAATCTATATCTGAGTTAGGCATCTTTGCTTATATGGCATTTTAAAATGGCGGCCTTATTTCAGTACAGGAGCTGTCACTTACCCGCTTCTGAACAAGGAGTCTTCATTATTATCGGTGAAGGCTTTGGTAGTGCCCTGACAAAACTTCTGCATTTAAACAGCAAACTGCATTAAACAGCTGAGTGAATCTCCCTTGATTCATGGCAGGAATAACTGCCAAATCAGCCAGATGAAAACAAACAAGGGAGTCGGATGAGATATGGAAAAAACTAGCATCCTGCAGGTTGTACTAAATGATATTATGGGCCGAATACAGCCTACAGGCTGCCTTTTGCCTATTCCTGAGTTGCGTGCTTCATTTTTTTAGCTTCCGTTAAACATAGCTTAGGATGATAGCTTAGGAATGCTTGCACAGATTTTGACAAAACTTAGCATGCGGTGTATCTTATGGGTACCTCATCTAGGATTGGTGCGTCCAAAAATCCGTTCTTAATTAGTTAGACAGCTGGACTTCATTTGTTTAACACATGTTTGATTTCCAGATGATAACTTGAGAATTCTTGCTCGGATTTTGATGAAATTTGGTATGTGGGTTTGTGTTACAGGTCCCTCGCCTGAGATTGGTGCACGCCAAAATCCATGCGTATATAATGAGCTAGCTGAACTTCATTTGCTTAACACTACAGTATTGATTTTGGTTTAAGGAAGATGTAGATCAATTTTTAAATACTCATTTCTGGGCGGCGGGAGCTTTGGACTCCTGTGGTCTATTTTTTTCAGTTTGGCTCTTGGGTTGGCGGTCTGCAATAAAAACTAATCTAGCGTGGGCATCCTGTCTCCAAATAAAGGAGCATTTTAAAGTGCCATTTAATTAATTTGTTCACTTTCTGAACCGCTGAATCTTAATTAGGGTCGCATTGGAGCCTGGCGTGCATCAGCCCACTCTGGGAGAGGGCAGAGTGACACCCTGGACAGCTCGCCAGGCCATCGCAAATGGCATTAATTAATTTGCTTATTAACTTTGGTATATATCATGGCCTGTACTAAAAGGCCTTGAGCTGAGATTTCCCTGTACAGACCTCGCGCTTGGTTCATAAGCAGTTTTTATTTTATCAGTGACAGTACTTTTTTTGTGGAAAATGTCATTTAGTTTTGGTTGATTTTTGTCCTCATTTACAATAATATTAGACAAAAATATAAAGCACAGCATGCAAATGCATTGATTTACATAAAGTCCTTCTGCTTGTCTAAATGGATTTTAATGGATACAAAGATAAGAGCCATAATGTCTCACACAGAGTCTCAGGAAGAGTGGAAAGAGAAAAAGAAGAAGCAGGAGTGGTACCGTCCCTGGTTAGATCATGCAACTGGTATGCAGATTTCTCATACAGACTGAAAGAGTTAAAATCTAAAATCTCTACTCACCCCCTCATTCACTCACTCGCTCACTATCTCACTCAATTTCTCACTCACTCCCTCACTTTCTTTGTCATATGGATAAGGATAAAATGGAATAAACTGGGAATGTGTATTTGTATGTGTATGTGTGTGTGTGTGTGTGTGTGTGTGTGTGTGTGTGTGTGTGTGTGTGTCTTGTAGTATTGCACTCTGGAGATTACTACCTGTTTGAATCAGACAGTGAGGATGAGGATACAGAAGAAGAAGAACAGAAACATCATAAACAGACTGCATTTCAGGTAAGACATGGACGCACACCTCAGGAAGATCATGTTGACATATCAAGTGCTGTTGCATTATCTAAGGCTCTGTTCTTTGTTTGTGTGTGTGTGTGTGTGTGTGTGTGTGTGTGTGTGTGTGTTTTGTATGTGTCATAAATGATCCTATAGTTGGCATACCAGGCATATGTCACCAGCGTTAAACAGGTCTTAAGAGAGCGGCAACAGAGACAGAAAGAACAGAGACTGGAGCGAAATAGGCATCCGACTGAATTACAGGCCTCAGGTAAGACCACCTCTTAATATGATAAAAGAAATTGCCTTCTAACCTTAATGTCATTAATCAAAAACTTAATGTATAGTGCATTGGAGCCACATTAATAACAAAAATCACATCTATCAATGTAGCATCATACAAAATCCATGCTGCAATAATCACACACTCAAAAGACATTACAGTAATATCAAAAATGTAATTAAAGATACTACTGGCGGCACAGAGGCGTAATGGTTGCTTAGGTTTCCTTCAGGTAATATGGTTTCCTCTCACAGTACAAAAACATGCACCTTAAGCTAATTGTTTTTGCAGATTTCCTCTAGGTGCGAGTGTGAATGATTGTGTGGGTTGGCCTTGCAATGGACAGGCGAGCTGTTCATGCTTAACATCGCCTTCACAGATAGGCTCCAGCCTCCTTGCGGCAATTGTAGAATTAAGTGGATCAGAAAATGAATTAATGAATTACTATAGATATCAATGTTACTGTATATATAATTGTCACATAATTTTTTTCATCAGGTGATGTTGAGGAGGCGGAGCCTGTTTTTCACAAGAAGAAATCTAAAGAGGAAGCGGAGGAAGCAGGGGATGAAGCAGAGGAGACAGGTAGGTGTGCAAAACAAAATTAGTCTCTAATAGGATTAGACGGTTTAGCAAATGAGCGAGTGAGTGAGATGATGTTAGGTTACCTTGGTGAAGATTTGTTCCTGATGTCCAGTATGTCACGTGATATTTTGCTTCTCTAGAGTTTGCTTGAAAATGACCGGTACAACTGGGTATTAAATATGCACCTGCACTAAACTTGCAAAGGTGTCCACTGGTAGTACGGTTGCTGTACACTGGGCATATGGGCTGTTTGGTACTTGTGCATTCCACGTCCTGTACTTGTCAGTTTGCATCTGTTGAGGCCCAGTGGACCTGACTCTCAGCCAGACGTGCAATCAGTGAACCGGAGGTGTGCCGGACATCGACTGCATGTTCAGCAGATGATTACTGACAAGGAACGCATGGGAACTGATGAATAACGGATGAGTAACGGGGATCTACATGACAAAACAGATGACTTCAGGATAAGTGTGGTATAATTACCACACATGTAATGGACCTTTACTGTGTCTGATATGAAGAGCGATGTACATCTTTGGGGTATTGTGAGAGCCTGCAGCAGCAACAGTAATGAGTTTCACCAATGGATGATTTTCTTTTGCAAAGTTTCTGTCTGTCAGATGTCCCTTTACGCTATCAGGCAAGATGGGACTGCTTTCTATGTGATTTGTTGCGGTGAGTAATAACAGAGGGGGGTTCTTGCTGCAGATTGTATTGAATTTATCCCAGTACCAGTATAAGGTTTTGTCGCTACAGCATCATCAAATCTGCTCTTATTATTCATTCAAAAAATGTGAGGGTTCCAAACTGGCACAAGTTCGAATCTAGGTTTATGTGACAACCATCCGTGACCAGGAGTCCATTGGAGCTAATTGGCCGAGCTCTCATGGGAGGGAGGAACGGCATCTGCTCACTTCCCTGTCTCCCACAGCGATCGTCAGCCAATCATGGGCGTCTGTGAGCTCATTCATGCGGGGGGGCTGGATAGCCCTGTCCCTCTGAGTGTGTTAAACCACCCCCAAATACGCATACGCAGCAGTTCAGAAAGAGGTGGGAGGCTTGCGTTGCATGTCACGGAGGGAGCGTGTGCCTGGTTGGTGGTGGTTGCGCAATAGGGAAGGCAATACTTGATGTGTGGGAATTGGGTGCGGCTAAATTACAGGGAAAATGGGGGAAAATCCAAAAAAAAAAAAATTTTTCTCATTTCTTATGCAAGCTGATGCATCCATTATTAACATTGGATAAGTTAAACATCATGTGCCAATATCCTTCACTCTCCTTGTCCACCCAGAAAAAGGTACCCACAATATGGCTGCCCTGTGTCAAGACTTGGATGATCCTCACCACAAGCTGATGAAATCACTTTGGTGGGAAAAAGTCAAATGATAAAAAATTGGAGGGAAAAAATGAAAAATACATTATTTCCATCAAATTTTTTGTTGGAACGTGGAGAAGGGAAACCCTGGTATCTCTCTCCTCAGCGGCACACTTCAACTTCTCCTGGGGGATCCCAAGGTGTTCCCAAGTGTTCCCTCCGGCATGTTCAGGGTTATACCCTGGGGACTCCTCCCAGTTTTAAAGAGACTTTTAAAGAGAGGTGACCAGGAGACATTCTCACCAGGTGCCCGAACCAGTTACCGTACTTTAATTCCACATTTTGTTGCTTTTCATGGAATTTGTCGAGAATGAATTGGAAATGGATTTATTGGGAAAGAATGTTATAGCTAGTGGTACTTCCAACTGACTCATAGCGACTACAATCCCTCTGGATTTCCTGATTATGCCATACCACACTTAAATTATAGAACCCAGCTTTCGTAGGAGATGAGAATTACTCAGATCTCTTGGGTGTTGTTCGCCGAGGCCTTGATCGAATAATTCTCCAATTCAAGCTTCACTCCATTCAATAGTTACTTGTTGCAGGTTCTGGCAGCGATACAGTGCAGCGGATCCTGGATGTGCTGAAGTTCATGTGGGTGCTGTGCTTGGCCGTGGTAGACAGCTTCACACTGTGGCTCAAACTGCTGACCAAGCAGTACGTAGACACGTCAACTGTCCTGAGTGATGAACGGTACCTGATCATCCACAACATCAGCCAGGTTAGACATGACACACCTGCACAAATACTATACACTTGTGGTCATTTCATTTGTGGGTTGTCATGTATATGTATAATATAGAATATTACCTTTATCAAACGACATACTGCGTGTGTTGGGTAGAGGCATGAAAGCGAGCCTACAGATGACCAGCTGTCTGAGGACAGTGAAAGCATGACGTTGGACACGTGTCTTGATGAGACAGATACAGACCTTCTTAACTTCAGCCATACAGCCAGGTGAGTGTCGTCTGCACCATAGTACCGTATTACTCCTAATAGAATTCAGGTGAACTTTTGAATCCCAGACAAAAGGAGAGGAAGAGAGAGGGGGAGAGAGAGAGAGAGAGTGTGTTTGCGCGGTCTCCTCCAAAAGTATTGAAACAGTGTAGCCAGCTTGTTGGTTTTTGCTGTTCATTGACCACATTTGTGTGTGCGATGTTTCCTGAATATTACATCTATATTTGTTATTCAACCTAGAGTATGGCTGATTTGTTGGCAGACCACACAGTTCTTAGAAAAGTAATGGATAGATTAAAGTAATCAACTTTGTTTGGTTGTAGCTCTCGCTCACATTAACTTCACCAAGCATTTCAGATCTATTCTTACTTCGCTTTGATATTTGCAGCCCTATATGTCTTCTTTTTTGAATCTTAGTCTAGCTTTAGGGTTCTTTTTGTGTGTGTGTGTGTGTGTGTGTGTGTGTGTGTGTGTGTGTGTGCGTGTGTGTGTGTGTGTGTGTGCACTCGCGTTTGTGTGCTTCTGTATTAAATCAGAAATTTACAGAATGGTGGTGTTTTCTTAATAGTCTCATCGTCTTAAGGATGACTCAAAACCATTTAAAAAATATATATTTTATATGGTTAATAGCAAAGCTTCTGAGCGGAGCCCCGTAGGCATGAAAGATGACTTGTCCCATGCCCATTCCCCCACAGGAAATCCAGTAAGAGTGCCATATCACCAAAAAAACATTTATTATTAATATCAAAACTGAAACCCAAAAAAATGGGGGGCTTATACACCACCACTTACACTCGCACAGAATAAATCACACAATCTAAATCTGGTAGGCAGAAAAACGTTTGCTAAGCAAAACGCCAAACATAAACGGGAACACGGATCATGATCTCATTAAATGAATATTTGAACCAGCATGACGGGTTATGAGTGAATGCAGAAATCAGTGAGTGGAAGGTGATGAAAAGAAAACTCAGTGTTAACCTTTCCTGCTTGAACTGCAGCTCACAGTCAGGAAAAAAAGGGAAGATTTATTTATATATTTCCTCCAGGCCCGAAGTTGATTCGGCCCTTAAAAAGCTGCACTGCTCTTATAATACGAGCCTCGGACACCTATCAATCTATTGGACGCGCCGCCTTTAGGCAACACCTATATCTATATAGTTATAGGTACATAATGGTTGGAGAAAGCCGACATTTTGTTTAGTCCACTCTCATTTGTGTGTTATGTCCCCCTTTTCGGCTCTGTAGTGCTGATGAAATGGATGACGTCATCGAGTCTGAGGAGCCACGAGCCCATAGTAGCATGACACTGTGCTCGCAGCCCACATTTGAGCTGGACTCGGAAGCACACCTCCTCCGACACCAACGGAAATCCAGAACAGCCAGTGAACTGCTCGCGGACAGGTCAAACTCTAAGCACACATGCACACACACTTTAAACACAACAGGAAATAGCATTTCATGGCTATGCAGTGACAAAACGTACTTCTTATGAGAGGAAGAAAGTTTCTTTTTTTCCCCCCTGTTCTTTGCCCTGCAGGATATTTTGAGTATCTCTCTCTCTCTCTCTCTCTTTCGCTCTCTCTCTCTCTGCCAGAGTTTAAGAGAATGATAGCAGAAAATTGGCAATAAAAACAGAATTATCTAGATGTATTGTGATCTGTGTTTGTTCTGCTCCAGGCCCTACGCTATTGAGGAACTGGTACAGTGTCATGACTTTTACGCCTCCCAGAACCGGATGCTAAAACTCATCTTTGCTCTGTGTAATGTCGTGGCTGCACACTCAGAGCTTGTGTGCTACTTCATCATCGTGCTGAACAACGCGGTCACGGCCTCTGTCATCTCCCTGGTGCTGCCCATCCTCGTCTTCCTGTGGGCTATGCTGTCAGTGCCGCGACCCTCGAAGAGGTTCTGGATGACTGCCATAGTTTACACAGAGGTGGGGAGCACACGGTGCACATCTCTACTGTGCTGCATTGTGCTTTATCGTAAACGGATTAGTAAATATAAAAAGGTTTTATCAGCACAATTCATGTCAGGTTGTTTGTGGGCCAGTCTGCATTTAGGCAGAATTATAATTCATGAGCTTCTGAGATTTTTCTAAATTCTTTGATGTCAGTGAAGAATAATTTTTCATCCTTTTTTTTTATTATTGTAGTATATTTTGCACTGAATGTGAATAAATAAGACAAAGGTTCTGTCCGTTCTTTTTTTTTTTCCCAAGGTCATGGTGGTGGTTAAGTACCTGTTCCAGTTTGGATTTTTCCCCTGGAACAGTGAAAACGAGATGAGACTTAACGGGAATAAGCCTTACTTCCCTCCACGGATCCTGGGCGTAGAGAAAGCCGACAACTACATCCGTTATGACCTGATACAGCTTCTGGCCCTTTTCTTCCACCGCTCTCTGCTCCAGGTAACCAAAATTCATTCCCACTGTCCAACATGGGATGTGTACTTCTCATCTCAGAAACGGTACACTCTTGTATCTGAGTAACCACAATAGTCCTGAGTGTCTGGATCTTTCCCGATCAGCGGTATGGGTTGTGGGACCGAGAGAGACCTTTCGAGAAGAAGAAGAAGAAGAAAGCTGAACAGGTGGCAGAGGACAAAACCGCTGAGCCCGATGAAGCCGAGCCTGATGTAAAGTTAGAAAATGAGATGGAGCCTGAGGAGACCCAAAGTGCAAAAACAACAGCTGAATCTGAAAAGCCTGAGAAAAAAGGCAGACTTCTACGCTTCCGCAAAAAGAAAGCATCAGATAAAGGTAATGTAAATAAATAAAACTTGAGAAGCTTTACTGATTACACTTGTGATAAAGGGAAAACAGTTTGCACTGTCGTTTTAACGCACTGTAAAGTTGTACTGTCTGTTTTACTGCATAAGAGATGCTGTATAAAGTAAAAATTCTTTCCACGTCAGATGTCACAGCAAAAGAAATCAAGAAGAAGAAAAAGGTCAAAGGTCAGCGCAGAAAGGAAGCCAGTAAAAAGCTAAAGGCGTTTGGAGAAAAACTCCAACGTTTTTTCATGTCTTTGTAAGTTCAACTCTTGTTCATGTACTTTGAGTCAGTTTCATTTGAACAGCGCTTTTTAGACCTGCCATTATTGCAAAGGAGCTTTCCATAGTAAAAACTAATTTGGTAAAGAATTTAAATATTTCCCTACAAACCCTACGCATCCCCAATGAGCGAGCCTGCTGCAACGATGGCAAGGAAAAATTCCCTCAAACGACACAAGAGAAGTGTTAAGAAACCTGGAGAGGAACCAGATTCAAAAGGGAAACCCGTGCTCATTTGGGTGAAACCAGATAAAAATACAATCCATGCAACAGAAACTTTACTACAGTTTAACATAAAAGGTAGTTGGTTTTTAGCTATAATGGTAACTATCGTTGTGTCTAATTTTAATCCAAGAGTTTACAACAATAGCAGTGAGAAGTCATTTTCACAGCTCAGATTCTGAGTGTATGTTTAGGTCTATATGGATCATCCCCTCCAAAATCCCATCAGAACCTTCATAAATACCGGTACAGTTTATCTACTTCCTGCTCTTTCTTTCTTTTTCTTTCTCTCTCTCTCTCTCTCTCTCTCTCTCAGAGTGAAGAACACTTATAAGCCAACACAGAAATTCATCCAGAACATCCTGTATACTGAATACCGAGCTGTCACTGATGTCTATGCTCTGATGTTCCTCACCGATGTGGTGGACTTCATCATCATCATCTTTGGATTTTGGGCTTTTGGAGTGAGTATGAATGTATTTACTGAGTTTAAATACCGTACACATTCTGATCACGTTTATAAGCACATCTCAACCACACGTTCATTCACGCAACCATCCAGATAATCACGTGGCCGAAGCACAATGCGGAAAATAATGTAAATGCAGTTTCGGGTACTTTTCGCATCAGAAAGAGGAAAATGTGATCTCAGTGACCGTAACGTGGCAGCATTATTGAAGTTTTCCTGATGTGGATTTTCACCAGCGGAGTGGCTCTTCAAAGGCCAGTTTTGTCTCTTTTAAGTCCTTCATGAAAAAAGGATTAAAAATTATTTTTCAAATAATAATGATTCAAATCAATTCAGTTTTATTTTTATAGCACTTTTTACAATTGACATTGTAAGCAGCTTTACATAATAAAACATTCATTCGTTCGTTCATTTTCTGAACCACTAAATCCTAATTATGGTCGCAGGGAAGCTGGCATCCATCTCAGCCGACTCTCGGCGAGGGTAGAGTACACCCTGGACAGCTCGCCAGGCCATCACAGGGCAGAAACACACTGACAGCTATGCAGCTACTCTTGACGAAAGTCAGCAATGGTTATTTAACATCCATCTCACCACAGACAGTGAGAGACACGGCCGGCCTTTGATAACCCAGTTAGCTGCACTGGGGGGGACAGCAGTGACAATCATTGACAGTGGGACTTGAACCCACTACCTTGGGTTCATCAATCCAGCACCTTACCACCGAGCCACTACTGCCCAATAGTAAAACAATTTAAAAAAAAAAAAAAAAAGAAGAATCTAAACACTGAAACATTTCTTCTACAAACCCTACATATCCCTAATAATAATAACAATAATAATAACAAATATTGCCATCAGAATTCATTTTAAAATCATTCACATACATCTTTTACGCCCAAACCCTTCAATCCCCGGAAAAACATAATCACAGATACCTTAGGCTTTATGCTCGGAGAATTACCATGAACACTGAGAAACTAGCATTGAGCAAAAATGGTTATTGAATGTAAGAAACACAAACATGAGAAGGAATCCTGGGCATTTAAAACAGATGTGGGACTCAAGTTTCTCTTTTTTCCAGGTGGTGTAAAAAAAAAAAAAACACACGTGCTTAACATAATTTCGCAGTTTAAAAGGTCTGATCTGCAGCTGCCTCACGGAGTTAAACACATTTACATTTATAGCATTTGGCAGACATCCTTTTCCAGACCGACATACATTTTGAACAAGGGCCCAGCAGTGACAGCTTGGTGGTACTGGGGCTTGAATCGCCAACCTTCTGGTTAGTAAATCAGAGGCTTAACCACTGAGCCAGCACTGCCCGCACACCCACAGAAAAGTTCAGTGCTAATATTCTGAAGGGTGGACAGCTACAGACGAGAGCCAAAGAGAAACTAACTGTTTTAATCAGTTTATCTGCGATAAATATGGTGCCATATATTGATGTAGATTTGGTTCATGATCAGCAGTGTGATTGGGGCCTGAACCACCAACCTTGAAATAAGTTATCCAGAGCCCTAACCACTGAGCTGCCACTGCCCCACCAAGTATGGTTTCTTACAAGAATTTTTTTTGTCAGTGTAGGTCATGAGAAGGCCAAAGCTGGGTACCACTGCTCTAGAGGTTACAGGATATAAAAGAAAACCAAAACAAACAAAAACATTTATGTTGGGGTGCATAGTGGTTAGCACATCTGCCTCACAGCAGGAAGGCCTGGGTTTGATTCCCAGCTCGGGTGTTTCTGTGTGGAGTTTGCATGCTCTCCCTGTGCTTGGTGGGTTTCCTCCGGGTACTCCGGTTTAATCCCACAGTCCATAAACATGCACAGTAGGCTAATTGGCTGTTATAAATCCCCCTTAGGTGTGAGTGTGATTGGTTCTGTGAGTGTTGGCCTATCGATTGCCTGGAAATCTGTCCAGGGTGTACCCTGCACTCGCCCAGAGTCAGCTGAGATGGGTGCCAACCTTAGGATTAAGCGATTTAGAAAATGAATGAATGAATGAATGAACGAATGAGCGTTGCTGTGGAGGAGTACATGTTGGCCGGAAATCTTGGAATGCTCGGTAGATGAAAAAGGGCAAAGACAAAATGATGAATTTCAAGTGTCTGACTTTGATTTCAAATATATGTCTACATGATTTTATGCATTTTTCCTGCTGTTGTATGATTGGCTGGAATTCACATTAATGGCAAGTGAGTATCGAATCTGAATCACGTCATTCATTAGATTTGTTAAAGCAGTCCCAGAATGTGGTGAATAAAAAAATCTTTTATATGCTGTATTGATTTCTTTGCTGGTTTTAATGGGCTCCAGTTCATATAAGGACTGCCCTAATAATGTGCTGGGAATTGTACTAGATCTCGTCCAAGGCTAAGTGCTAACGATACACATAATACAAAACATCAATCGTGAAGTATCCATTTCTTGGATTGTTCTTAATACTGATGAGAATGACTTTTCATAAGCCTTTAGAGAAATATTTTGGCACTTTTACTTCCTCAATATGTTTTTATTCCCTTTTCTTGCCCTGAAAACAGCATAGAGCCCAGAGAGTACATTCAATTTATAGGTTTCAATTTCTGTAAAAAAAAAAAAAAATCCCACAAGCTGAAGTGTGTGCCTTCTGTTCTAGAAACATTCAGCTGCTACAGACATCGCCAGCACACTTTCAGAAGATCAGGTCCCTGAAGCGTTCCTCGTCATGCTCCTCATCCAGTTCAGCACTATGGTGATCGATCGTGCTCTTTACCTGCGCAAAGCCGTGTTCGGAAAACTCATCTTCCAGGTCATGCTTGTGCTCGGCATCCACATCTGGATGTTCTTTATCCTGCCTGCAGTCACTGAGCGGTAACAGCTTGAGTCATAACTTGTTACTTTAGGATACTGTGCATTGAATAACACAAGTGAAACGGCTTGGGGTTCAAATAATCTAAAGCAGTAGATAACTCTGACCCCAAATGGCAAATGAAAACTACTTGTTTCACAGATATCTGCTGTAGATCAGAATGACTTCAGTTAAAGTACTCATATTACAGCTGTATAAGTGTTTATTAAGGCAGATGGGACAGATGTGCTTGGATGCCTCCCGAAACTGGGCGATGGTGCACCCTGAACAGCTCGCCAGAGCATTGCAGGGTGACACACACAATCATTCACACTCACACTCACATCTAGCAGCAATTTGGAACAGCCAGTTATAATGCGCATGTCTTTGGACTCTGGAGAAAAACCGGAGTACCCAGAGGACACTCATGCAAGCACAGGGAGAGCATGCAAACTCCACCCAGAAACAACCGAGCCGAGACCAGGATGCAAACCCAGGACTTTGTTGCCGTGAGACGGATATGCTAACTACTACGCCCCGGTGTTTTTCTTTTTTTTTTTTTTTTTCCCTCACATGTTTAATTATTTAAAATATCATAAATTAAACCAAGAGTTATCTCTGATCTTATCTCTGAGCCGGTTCAGAACTTCATACATGTGTGAGATTTATTAGAATACCCAGAGTCAGTGATCAAGGCTAAACTTTTATGAGAGCATTTCAAGAGAATGTCTGTGATCAATTTCTTTTTGACATCAGTCCAAAAGAGAAGGAGGAAGTTCGATATAAATGTAAACAGGATGAAACGAATTGCTCCGTTTTCATTTTATTTTTTTTAAAGAGTGTCTTAGAGGAAACCTTGCAGATTTTTTTCTTTAATGCAAATTTTCTCTTTGATAAACTCTTTCCTCTTTATCTATACAGGATGTTCAGCCAGAATTTTGTGGCCCAGCTCTGGTACTTTGTCAAGTGCATCTACTTCACTCTGTCTGCGTATCAGATCCGCTGTGGCTACCCGACTCGCATTCTTGGAAACTTCCTCACTAAGAAGTACAACCACCTCAACCTCTTCCTCTTCCAAGGGTGAGAATTTGAATAAAACTAACTATATTTTTCCACCTGCTAAAGTGCCCGCCAGCTGCTGTAGAGCTTATAAGTGGTCACAGCTGCATTGGTAATGTTCAGCCAGGCGTTCAGCACAGATTCCTTATCAACTTCATGCAGACAGTAACAGCATGGTGTTTTACAGGGACTAAATCAAGGTTTCATACAAATGCCATAACCAGCATTTTATTGGGGCAAGACAGCAGTGGCCCTCATTATATAACAGGATATGACACAATATAATGTAACGCAAATATAATTGGTCTGTGATTAGGTTTTAACCTCAATATAAAATAAAAACACATGTGCAATATATAGAAATTTATTTCTGATGCATTTTGCTAACCTTTTTTTTTTTTTTTTTACTGCATGCCTCTGTGTTGCTCCGTGTCGTTCCCAGGTTCCGCTTAGTTCCATTCCTGGTGGAGCTTCGGGCTGTAATGGACTGGGTCTGGACTGACACTACTCTCTCTCTCTCTAACTGGATGTGTGTGGAGGACATTTATGCCAACATCTTTATTATAAAGTGCAGTCGAGAGACTGAAAAGGTATCAGGCACATAGTGATTAGGGTTCTAATCATTCTAGCTTGTACCCTAAATTATCCTGTTAACGGGACTCACAGTAGCATAGTAGATGCTCGCACTGTTTGTGTGTTTAAGAGTCAGATTGTACCATCGGAATAAAAATGTGCACTAAACTAGAGGAAAAAACAGGAACAATTCAACTTGGTAGTGCTTTTCTTTCACTCTTGCACTTGATCACAAAATATAATCGCATCAATGGGTTTTTTTTTTTTTTTGGTTCAAGTGAACCTGATTCAAGCCATCCCAAAATCAAAACATTTTAAACTTAGATTTTTAGAAATACAGCATATTATAAATGGGCCATTAACTGTGACACATGACACATATGGCATATCAGATATCCATATCCATCATATTCGATATCCAATCAAAAGTAATGTGATTTCTTTCCAGAAATATCCTCAGCCAAAGGGCCAGAAAAAGAAGAAGATAGTGAAGTATGGAATGGGTGGCCTCATCATCTTTTTCCTCATCTGTATCATCTGGTTCCCACTGCTCTTTATCTCCTTGGTCAGATCAGTTGTGGGTGTGGTTAATTATCCTGTGGATGTAACTGTGACATTCAAGTTGGGAGGTTATGAGGTAATAACGTCATTACCAACCTTAAACATCCTGACACCTATTAACACACACACACACACACACACACACACACACACACGCACCTTTTTCAGTAAACAAACCCGAATGTTACACTAATAAACACTGCAATGGGCTTCATTCATCAATATATTAAGTTTTTTCTTAAATTTGTTCTTAAGAAAATTTGTAGGAAAAGTCTACATCAGATACATGACGATTCGATTGCTGAACTCCATTGTCTTTGTAAATTAAAAGTGTGTGCCAGTTGCTCTGATTAGCAACGGTGACTATCCACTAAATCCCCATCCCCATAAAAGGAGAAAGGGGCGTGTCCGCCAAGAAATGTTTGTGAGGATGGAAGCAACGGAATCTAAAACGATAAAGAATTTTACTTCTCATGAGGTAGAAATGCTCCTGCAGGACATGCATTCCAGATGAGATATTATATTCAGTTCTGTGAATATGAAGCAGCAGATCAAAGTGAAGCTTTGCATGCTGGGACTTGGGATGGGCGCACCTTTTAAGAAGTAATTTAAAAAAAAGTGGTTTGATCTAAAATCAGAGGCCAAGAAAAATATCGACTAACACAGGTGCCAACTGCAGTCCTCTGTGCCTTCTCTGGTGTGTACAACAGGTTTTTAAAGCTCCCACCCAGCTATAGGAAAAGGTTTTTTCCATCCATCCCTCTGTCACTTTAGTTTTCAGACATTTATTTGTTGTGTGCTAAGTGTTTGGGCTTTCACTGTTACGAGTGCAAGGATGAGTTTGTGTGTGAGTGATCATTGACTGTCTTTTGAGAGCCACAGAGGCAAAACTGTATATTAGGTTTCCGGACATTTATTTGCCTCCATCCATCCATCTATTTGTCTATCTATCTAGATGTCATGAAGTGAGAATTATTTTCATTATGCTTTGTAACAGTGAAAATAATTATTTAAAATTTTTTAATATGTTTTAAAAAAAAAAAAAGGGTAGAAAAATTGGTAAAAGGGTAAAAAAATAGTTGTGACCTCGCAGCATCACTTCAGCGCCGACATGTGCATAATAGTGCTCCTTCTTGTTCGTACAGTCTGTTTGAAGCTAAGAACAAATCCTCGATAAGAAAATACTGGTGAATGCAAGAATGAATTTCTCCATAAGAACAGTTGGTGAAAAGCTAATTCTGCTCTTGGGTTTACTGGCTGCTTTTGGTTCTCTCCAGCCTCTGTTTACCATGAGTGTGCAGCAACAGTCTATACAGCCATTCAACGAAACGGATTATAACAACCTCACAGAGAAGTTTGGACGTAAAGCGGTGAGTGTTGTAGTTCCTCTGTACTTATACTGTACATAACATTGTATAAGGATAGACACTGTTTAATTGGTTAATAATTTGACATCCAGTTGTAACTTGTACGTTTCACTCAGGTGGCCATGCAGTTCATAACACTCTACAGCTATGAAGACATCGTAACAGCCTATATTGATGGAAGTTCAGGCTCAGTATGGAGAATCAGCCCTCCCAGCAGACAGGACATGATAAAGGAGCTGCTGAACAGCACAGCAGACATGACACTCCGGCTTGCTTGGAACTTTCAGAGGTTAGACAGAGCACTACAGTTTTTCTATAACAGAAGATTCAGCTTGTATACAGTTATTTTTTTGACTTTGTGTCTGCCATTGTATGTTAAAGGGATTTAGGGAAGGGTGGAACAGTGGAAAACACTTATGACAAGCACTCTATTAGTCTGAAACCTGGAAACCCAGTGAGATCAAACCTAGCCTTACTGCTGCTGGGAAATCGCACCGAACCAGTGTAAGTGTTGACAGCGTGATTAGCCAGCTACACATTTGTGTTTGTACTCAGAGTATTTTTAGTTCATTATGCGGTTCTTTTTCTCTCCCCTGTCAGTCGAGTGCCTCACATGTTCCCCAACTATATTAGAGCCCCTAATGGAGCAGAGGCTAAGCCTGTTAGCCAGCTGTATGAGGGTAAGTGTATTGCGCAAACAGAAAGACAAAAGCAACAACAAATATAATAATAATAAAAATAACAATGATAATGGGCTTGGGCAGTGGTGGACTGGTGGTTGTGTGCTGGATTACGGGGTTATTGGTCAGCATGTTTCTGTCCTGTGATGGCCTGGCATAGCAGTCGAGTATTCTGCACTCGCCCAGAGTTGGCTGGGATGGGCGCCATCCTCCCCGAGACCCTAATTAGGATTAATTGGTTCAGAAAATGAATGAATAATAGGCTCCTGAGTGGCGCATCTTCAAGGACTGTCAACGTGGAGATCGCAAGTTGGAATCCAGGTTGATGTCACAACCATCTGCAACCGGGAGTTCACGGGAGCTAGTCGGATGATACACTCCCCTGTGACTCACAGCGATCAGCAGCCAATCCATGGGCATCAGTGAACTCGTTCGTCAAAAAGCAGTGGATAGCATTTTCCCTCCGAAAGAGTACAGCTGCCTCCAAATGCACATGCACAGCAGTTCATAAAGAGGCGGGTGGCAGCATTGCATGCCACGGAGGGGGGCATGTGCATGCTTCCGACCCTCCTTGGTGGTGGTGGTTGTATGTGATAGGGAGGCAACACTTGGTGGATGCTAATTGCTAGATGGTTGAGGGGAAATAAAATGAGCACCTGCAAAGCATCAAGTCAGAGATGAGTAATTAAAGCATTTGGAGGAGATAAAGTGTGTTTGGATGGATGGATGACTGGTTGGTTGGGTGGATGCTTTAAGACAGATAAATTATGATCGATGGATAAATGTGTGCAGAAATATTTCTATGTAGCAGTTATGGAAGAATGGGTGGGTGGATGGATGAAAGGAAGAAATTAAGCAGCCGTGCAGCATCAATGGGGTGTAAATGTCTGTGTTGGTGGGTGAATGATAGTGGCTACAGTGCTGCTCAGTGTTTCCTGCAAGTCTAATATATGCCAAAAGCGAAAGCATTACCTGCTGAGACAGAGTCTCTACTGCATGTGATTTCAGTTCTCATTTCTGCTTTGTTCACACCTCTCTGTTATCACACATGAAAAAGAAAACTCATCATGTGCCTATGAATTTTGTAGCTGTGATTTCTCACAAGTAAAAAAAGACCTAATTATGCCTCCGTGTTGCCGATAGCCCTAGTCAGAGGTATTATGTTTGCAGGTTTTCTGTCCGTACATCAGGATCATTTTTCGAAACATAATATCTCAAAAACGCTTTGAAGGTTTTTCTCCAAACTTTGCACTAATGCCCACTTCAAGGATGACATGATGACTGTAGCCTTCTGAGTGTCATTTTCTGTGTACATATCTCACTCATTTGCTGAATTGTGGATGTTTGGTTGGTTTGGTGGTTGAATGGATATATGCTTTTTTTGATAGTTATAAGTGATATTAATAGATATTAATAAGTGGTAGGATGGATAGAATGATGGATGGATGGGAGGATAGTGTGGAAATGTTAACAATGAATGATGTTGAAATTTAAAAGTGAATGTAATTTTAAGAGCTCTGTGAGACATAAAAATCAAATACTGGATTGATGGCATAGTTTAAGTCTGTGGTTAATTGTCCAGGCTGTACCCTGCCTCTTGTCTATACAAATGGATGGATGGATGAATGGCACAAAGTTGATCATGTTGGCATTATGACAGATTTTCTAAAACACCTGATTTATTGGACAGTTTCCTATTGATTACTAAACCTGTCTCTATGCTTCATTCACCCTTATACGCATTATCATGAGCTTCCTGGACTATATGCTGATGCTGCTGTTTTCCACTAGGAGAAGAGGAGGGCTATCAGGACGTAACCCTCTCTCTAAAGAGAGCGAGCGGCACCGGAGAGCAGGAGTGGTGGAATATCAGAATTGCAGACTGTAATGTATCTTCAGGGGCCTGCAAGGTTTTACCCATGGTCATCTTTAATGATAAAGTGAGCCCACCCAGTCTGGGCTTCTTGGCTGGATACGGGTAAGGAGTAACGCATAAATGAAAAACAACAGAAACATGTTTGAAGGTAGTGTTCAGTAATTCCATCCCAGGAGAGACATAGTGCTGCAGAGTTTTTGTTTGTTTGTTTGTGCTTAAACATGCTTTATTCAGAAAATAATGGGTTAAGATGAATCCGGGGTTTTGGATTAGGAGAAATGGTACAATGTGCAGCAATGTGCCACTCGGGGACAGAAGAAGCAATGCCTTCAGCTAGTCTCGTCTTCACAAAACCTCATGACTGAGCCTGACTTTGTATTAAGTACTGGAGGATGAGTTTTACCAATGCACTGTACATAATAAGGTTTTAGTCATCCCTCGCTATATTGCACTTCAGGTTCTGTGGCTTCAGTGCATGGCGGATTTTTAAAAATATTCATTGAAAAATAAAAAAAAATGAGGAAAAAGTTCAGGGAAATGCCACGAGGGGTCGCTACTCAGTCGGATTCCAGCCTCCTCCTCTTCTGCTGCGAAATTCGCCTCGACCACGCAGCTTGCGATATTTCAGAGCTGCGTCCCAAACCAGAGTCGATAGTAACTTTGCGGCCTTTCCCTTAACTTTTCACTATTAAATAGGGAAAAGGTTAAGGGCAAGGCTGCGGGGTCACGACCGACTCCTGATTGGGACTTGGTTTGGGACAGCTTTGAAATCTCGTAAGCTGATTGGTCGAGACGAATTTCACAGCATTCATGTGACAGAAAAGGCGGAAGTCAAGGCATTTCTTACACTTTA
>JAQNCB010000014.1:14665164-14677564 GCA_030068295.1 Euristhmus nudiceps
AAAAAAAAAAAAAAAAAAAAAACCAAAAAAAAAAAACAAAACACTTACATCATCAATGAAGTTTCCAATCTCATCTGGATTTGCAGGGCGTGGCCGGTATTGTGGAGCAGCCATAAAGGTGGGCGCCACATCATTACGGAACACATCAGGACGGTTGTCAAGGCCCCTGTGCAGCACACTCAAATCGTAGTCCTTTTGAGCAAGATTGACAGAATAGAATGAGATCACAGTTTAAAAAGACAATAAGAAGGGGGTTATATAAAAAAAAAAAATAAGAGAAAACTAAAACCTGATCATCCTCTCCACCACCCTCTTCATCATAATAGTAAACATTGTCACGAATGTCATCGTCAGTGATCAGGGGCTGCTCTTTCTTAGAGCCTTTCCTTCTAAGGAACAGAAGCAGCAGCAGGACCAGCACTGTACAGAGAAAGATCATGATACAGTCGTTAGAATAAACTCGGAAGATTGATAGTTATTCCTTCAATGCCCGTAGAATTACAGCAATTTCTCATGGAATGCAATAGTGTCAGAGTCATTACTTACGCAACAGACCCAAAATAGCCCCCAAAATTCCAAGCACACCGGGAAGGCCAAATGCTGCTACAGCTTTGTCACGGCATCGAAAATCAGTTCCTTTGCAGTCACACACCGTGGCCTGGAGAGTGTTGATTTGGGAGTTGAGGCCGTTGTCAAAAACCTTCAGAAGGACGTTATAAGTCCCCGGCTCGAGTGAAACCTTGAGTGCAAGTAAAATCCCTGTTTCTACATCACACAAACAAGGGGGAAATAAATAAATAAAAAATTAATTGCAGTACAAACTCCACAGACATGCATGACAATTCCAAGGATTTAGGATTATGTGGCATGTATTTGATTTAATTTTTTTTTATTAAAATGCTAGTGATCTAATTTATTGGACTTGTGGTTCATCAGTATGAAGATATTGCTGTTGAATATTTATTTTGCTAATTTTACATCCATGCAACCTGTACAAACTCGGACTGGGCATCATCATGATTTGGTATAATAGGGTCCAATAATGGCCTAATCTTTGAGGCAAAAATATTTCAAAATCAAGATGTCCCACATAGTGATAAACGATTGAGAGTTTTACCCTGTAAAGCGCATTAAACATTCAGTATTCCAGTTCCGTTCAGTATTTTGGAAGCAAAACGATTAAAAAGATCCATCACCTGCACAGGTGATTTGAGGACTCTTTTCCAGAGACACTCGTGCACATTTCATAAAGACAATACAATTCCCCATTTCTCGGCACATTACAAGATGTTTAGCAGCAGAAGAGGGGCGTTGTACCAGACTGTAGTCCTGACTAGTCTTTAGAGAATGTGTGGCGACTTTTTTGGAACAAAAAGAGTGGACCCCATACTGTCTTAACTCATTGTTCATGTACAGTGATCAATCACTTCAAGTTGGGAAAACTGAGTTTACCCATTAGCCAGTTAACTTGGCTGTCCATAGTAGTGCATCGAAAACGGCTAACATACAGACCAGTTTTGTTCAAAATTTAAAAGACAGGTCATGAACTTGAAACACATCTACCATTGTCAAGTGCACAGTTGCATAATTTTTATACAATGTAAATATTGTCTTGTGTACAAAACAAAATAACTGTTAACTGATGTTTCAAAAGTGAGTTTGTGACGCTGCATGGGGTGTGTGTGTGTGTGTGTGTGTGTGTGTGTGTGTGTGTGTGTGTGTGTGTGTGTGTGGATAAGCCAGCAGCCGTAGTTTTCTGCAGTGGGCTCAGTGATGGAAGGTAAAAATAATTTTTAAATTCACGTCATATTTGGATTGTACAACTCATTATGCATTACTAATAAATTAAGTATAAGGCAATGTGAAATATTTTCATTGGGATTTTATGGGAAACTTAAACACTCTGCTTCACTTTACCCATCTTCTGAGCATGATTTCATTCCCCAACATTCATCAAGGGCAGAATACTACAAATGTGAAGGTTGTAAACAGACTAAGCTTTACTTTTACACATCACTACTAGTCTGTGTTTTGGTGTAGAAAAACACCTCCTAGGCTTTTCTAGAGTTAACCATTAGCACCATAACAGAAGAAAGTCTTAACAGGAATTAAGTCATACTTGTTTCATTCATTCTTGCAGTCCAGTTGGCCTTGCTATCTGCTTGCAATTCCACATTAAAAGGAAAACCAAAGCCAGGCCCATCCTTGTCTGTCACAGAAAGGCGCACTGCGGGGGCCTCCTTATTACATACTTTGATGGACCTCTCTTCAATCACTGGAGCACTGTCATTTACATCTTCCAATTCAATTACAAAAGTACCAGTACCAGTTGCTGGAAGAATATCTGTAAAAACAAGACCTTGTCAGGCATCATTTATGAAAGAAAAAAAAATTAAAAAAGGGAAAAGGAGGGCAAGAGAGGGATTTTACCATCATCCACAGCCACGATTAGAGCCGTGTATTTGCCATCTTGGACAAAATGAGATTCCCTGTCCATGGGACTCTTGACTTTGATTAATCCAGTGTCTTTATCGATTTTCAGCCAACCAGCTTTATCCTGGAATACCCGATACCTGAAACATTGTATAATACCAAGTTATAATACCAGTGCCTAAGAGACACTCCAACAGCAATGAAATATGCACAGAGAAAGCCCTTACGTCACTTTCTGGTTCTTTCCGATGTCTGGATCAGTCGCAGTGTACACTGCCAGTTCAGTATCCACCGCTGCATCTTCAGGCTTGGAGATTACTCTCTCTTCTGGGTTAAACACTGGAGCTTCGTTCACATCCTCAACATTTACAACGACTGTAGCCGTGGAGGTTGGCAAAGGTACAGCAAACGGTACTTCATTTTCCACAGCGACCAGCAGTGTGTATTTGCTATTGGTCTCAAAGTCCAACGGCTTTGAAAAATGTACATTCAAACTGAATTAACATACAACATTTTTGGAACATAGAACTGATAACACAACTCAAGCTGCATACCTTGACAGTGGTAATGATGCCCTCCTGTTTGTTTGGGCCAGTGGCGACGCTGAAATAGCCACCATTATTACCATCAACAATCCTAAACTTCGTGGCCCAGGCAGATGACTGCGGGTCATCTCCATCAGTCACTGCCACCCTCAACACCAGGGCTCCCACTTGATTCTCTGGTACGGACACTTCATACTAGGGGGGTAAAAAAAAAAAAAAAATAATAATAAATTCCATTAAATTTGGGATCTGCTTTTTCATAGGTTACAGTTTAAAATCTCAAAATATAAATCAAAAAGGCACGCATATTAAAAGCATAACCACAGACTTACCAATGTTTTATCAAACTGCGGTGCATTGTCATTGCTGTCCGTTACAGTAATAACAGCTGTTCCAGTGACTGGGCGGCCTTGTCCTTGCATATCCGCTGCTTGAATCTCCAAGTTATATTGACTATATTTCTTGATATAACAGAAAAAAAAAATCAATTCCCATCAATTCTGTATTTACATGCAAGGGTTTTATTTTAATCCGATAAAGAATAAATCTGTATACATTTTTTTTTTTTAAATAGTACATCTTAAATTAACCGACAATTTTCTTGCATGTTATACTTCAAATCAAATTATTTGTGTGAAAATGTGAATTCAGCAAGTACCATTGTGTTAACTGAGCCAAGATACACACCCATTAAAAAATAAAAATAAAAAAATAAATAAATAAAATAAAATAAAATTCCCCACCAGATTTACAAATGTTACAAGAACACTGATCCTATGCAATATACTGTGTGTACAGACACAAAATAGCGTTGTGTTCAGAAAGTAAAGTCATGTGCAAAGCTTAAAATCCTTACAAGTTATAAATTTGACCCCGAGTTGGGGTTGAAGGAAAAAAAATAAAATAAAAAAAAAATAAAGCCTTTTAATGAAAAAAGGAAGCAAATATCTCCCGTACCCAGTCACCCATGGACACCGGGTACCTATAGGGAAACCACTACAATTAATACAGTGTTAAGATTTCAGATCAATTCACCATCCCAGGCAAAAAAGTTGTTGGAAAAAACATGACATGACAAGTATGTCAAGGATGGTCCGCAGCACACACTAAAGGTACAGATGAACACATTGGAGACAATTCATGAGTACTGAGAACTTGATTTGTGCCTTTACCTCTCTGTCCATTTGAGGATTATTCACTCGAATCGCTCCTGTTATCGGGTTGATTTCAAACATGTTTGGAAATGGCTCCTCTGGAAGCTGACCGATGATTGAGTATCTGATATCCGAATTGTCACTGTTTGGAGCATCTGCATCAGTGGCACTGATGGTCATGAACTCAAATCCTTCAAAACGAGAGCAAGGACATTAAAATCTTACCCAAGTATGACTGCAAAGCAACAGTAGGTTACATGGGTAAATATAAACAAATTTCCAAAAAAAAAAAAAAAAAAAAAAAAAAAACCCACCCCAAAACTATGAGGACACCCAACCAGAACATGCTTGTTGAACATTCCACTGCAAAAGCATGAGTTTACTCTGAATAGAAAGTTATGAATGCTTTAATAAAACTACCTTTTTTTGAAGATTCTGGTACACTGCCAATGAATGGATTTTGGGTAAAGACAGGATTGTTATCATTCTGGTCCAGGACTTCAACTATAACTTCCATGGCATCTTCTTTAATTGCAGAGTCAACAGGTGAATAAGCGTGGGCTTGCAGCTGGAGGTAACAAACAGAAAATGGCTTACCGTAAATATTTTATGGGGGGGGGGGGATCTCTCCTGTCAACATACCCATCCACCTCAGGTAATTATACCATTTGCCAAACACTGGAAGACAGACACTCCCAAACTGAAAAGAGCCTCACCTTGTACCTATCTTTCTCTTCTCTATCCAGGGGCTTTGACACGTAGAGCCAACCACTGGCTTTGTCTATTGTGAAAATTCCCACTGGCTCTTCATTTGCTCCTTCACCGGTGATCTTGTACTCCATCCTTGTTTCTTTGTCATGACTGGATTTAATCTAGACACAACATGTACCAATGTCATACGGAATGAAAGACACATGGGGACGATTCTCGCAAATTGCAGTTCAGGTCTAAATTACCTGCACCAGCTTGCTGGGGAAAGGTCCACGTTCATTCTCCAAGATCCTAACTGGAGGAATCACCCACTCCCTCTTTCTCCTCCTCAACCCACTTGAATGTGGAAACTCCAGAACCAAGAGAGCCAAGGGAGAATCAGTCTAGATAACAGCAATAAAGAAAGAAAGTTCATATTCAGTAATTTTCATCATTTTTTTTTTTAAACAAACAAAAAAAAAAAAAAAAAAAAAAAAAGACACCCTATTGTCCATCAGTAGACTGCACAAATGGGTCTGCTAAAAACACCCGCTTTACTATTTACATAGAGTGTTACAATCCTGACCAAGTAGTGGAGCATTATTCTTTTTTGCAAAATTAGAGTATATTTAAAGAGAAATAAGTTTAAAAAAAAAAAAAAAAAAAAAAAAAAAAAAAAAAAAAAAAAAAGCTGGTTGAGCAAACATTCATTCTCAATCTCCCGCTCCATTTTATGGCATTTGGTAGACACTTATGAATAATTATACAACTGAGCATTTGAGGGTTAAGTTCCTTGCTCAAGGGCCCAACAGTAATGGTACTGGGGATTCAATCACCTTCATATCAGTAACCCATTGCCTAAACCACTCTGCCACCATTGCCCTGTGTGCCGACAGACCTCAGCACACAAACTCAAATGACCAAACTCTTCTTGCTCAACTTGACATCTATACTGCACCTTACGGTTACATTTGTGCAAAAAAAAAAAAAAAAAGCCAAATCAAAAGTGAGACATGCTCTGAAACCAGATCAAATTTAAATGACTCACTCCGTTTTTTGCTGCCATTTCCACCACAGGCTTGATCAGTAGAGATGTATAGGGTTTATAGAGAGGTTTTAAAATCACAAGTTCTTTGCCAAATGTGTTTTTACTACATAAAACAGCTTTGATGGCATCAATATTTATTTAAAAAACCCTATACAAGTAAAGCTGAAATGAAATTACAAATTAGAGATTTTGGGCTTCAAGTTCCAATCAGACAGACATGACATTTAAGAAGCTGAAAACTTAATGTCACCGCAACGGGAAAGTTGGGAATTTGGCTACACAATCATGTTAATTGTTGGCCAATAACCATCCATTACCCAGCTGTAAAATCCAAGTCACTCTGAATACGGACGTCCACCAAATTCCATAAATGTTTGCTAAATTTAAAAAGCTTATGCTTTTTCCATCCATAAAATGTTGAACAGCTGTGTTAGAGGATGCCAAAGTGTCAAATGACGTTAGCATGCGTGTTCCCTCGGAACTGTGAGCTGGCTATAAACACAATTGGCAGATTTTTGAGGACACTGGAGTGTCACAGCATGTGGAGCTTTTGAATTAGCTGGCCTGCCCTCACCTCAAGATTTATCCCTGACAACTACATATGTGGTTTATATATTTAAAAAAATGTAAAGCGTTGTGAACAAAATCACAAGCAAACAGTACTTAAGTTAGTCATGGATTGTGCTTTTAATAAAATATGAAGTATGGTTCACACTTGTGCATAAACGGCCAGAAATTACAAAAAGGAGGGTTTAATAAAAACCTCACTCCACTGTGTTGGTACACTTTACCAAGAGAATTTTGGCACAGAAGACCATACATCCCGTACACCAATTTTGAGCAAGATCCTCCGACAAGGCCCAATCTACACTCGCGTACGCACTGAAACAGGCACCTGGATTGAGCCGTTCTAGTAACATTGAGGGGAACTATCCACTGGGATGATTCTCCGAGTTAAAAACACCTCTGCCCTTTGTCTTTTTCCATTGTACTACCAACATTTCTGCATAACATACAAGAATAGAGCGCAGGACGCCATGATCAGAGCCATACACATGTGCGCGGAGGATGGGGGGGTGCCTAATTAACGAAGAGGACATGCTGACCGATTCTTGAATTTCTTTGTAAATCTGTCACACAACTACATCAGAGTTCCAGCCCCCCCAAATAAGTTTTTTTTTTGTTTTTATATAAACTGCCCGGACCCTGGGTTAACTTCAGAGCTGTTCGCATTGTTTTCGGGGATTCTACACATTATGGTTTCTGATGATGTCCTGGACCAATCACCATACAACATTGCTCATGGTTCCTATTGTACTGGGATAGTTCCTACCTTGAAATGAGCTTTTTTTTTAAAAAAAAAAAAAAAAAAAAAAAAAAAAAAAAAAAAAAAAAAAAAAGTCCCCAAAACCAACAGTATAACAAGTAAAAATCACTTGATGTCCCTGAAGTGCAAATAGTTTTTGCTAAGTGGTCCATTCGTCAACAGTTATCGTAACCATATACAACTCATCCAGCCCATAGCCAGTACCGACCACTTTGAGTAGTTCAAGTGTTTAGATGTGTCCCCGTTCACACCTACACTTTGGACCTGATCACCCTGGAATCATATTAAAAGCAAGGCACGAACATGTTCTACAGGGAGCCTTGAAGACTCCATAGAATATGCTCCTGACAAGTATTTCAAGAGTTCAGATCTGAACAAATTACTGATTTAGTCAAAGTTACGACGAATTTTTATGCACGTGCTACTCGACTCAGATTTACATCACATGGAAACGACTGCACAGTTTTGTGTTGCATGTCAGTTTCATAATTGAAGGTCGATGTCCCTGAAATCTATCGGCTGCTCAATTTAAAATTCCTGTGTGGATACAGAAGTTAAATAAAAGCAGCACCTCAGTAACTGGTTAAATAGCAGCCATGTTTGATGAAGTTTTGCAGTTTGTCCAGCAGAGGTCAGATCAGTCAAGACATGTACCTGCACAGGATCAACTGCTGAGTCCTCCTCATGCCCATGATGGTGGCCAGCTCGAACCCCTTGTTCCACTCTCACAAGCGCAGAGTATTTCTTTCCATTAGAGTCCCAAGCATGGACAGAGAACGTCTTATGGCCGTTATGAAGAGTGACCTGTCTCTTCAGCTTCACTGTGCCATCTGCATCTACCTGAAACCGCTTATCATCAGAATCGAAGACGGTCCGTGTTCTTCCGCTGCAATCATTGAAAACAACTAAACAGGAAACAAAAGATTATTGATAAAAAGCATTATTTAAAGTAGTGTAAATCAAAGTTTATTTTTAAAACTGAGCATTCATTCTGCTTGAAACACTTGTAGTACAATCCCATTCAAAAAGACCAGCTTAAAAACACACAGGCATGTGCATTCAAATGCTGAGGACCAACACAACACAAGCATGCTTTCCCCCCCTAGACTGTAGTTAAACAACCACAGGACAGCTTTTTTTGCATAAAATACAACAGGAACTGTTTGGGAATGCCAAGGTAGGTATGTGGATCCTAGTGTGATCTGCATGCATAATTTGTCAATTTTATCACCTGTTCTCTGCACCGGACAAATGAAAGGTAGGTGGATGCTGAAATATACATATATTCTTTATGATTATGAAATATTATCAAACTCAGACACTCAGAAGTAATGTTTTTTCAAGCAGGAATGCCGAACGATTATGATAAAATGGTCATTATTGTGTCATATTACTGTAATTACCGTCACAGTTCTGTTTTGACAAAATTTGGTACTAATTACCGAATTTCAAAGTTCCATAAAATCCTTACAAATTGATGTATTGACATGCTTTTGGTGTCATTTTAAAGGGTATTTAAAGCTCTTTCTGTTGGTGCCATTTCATTTGCAATTAGGTGAACTCCAAATTTTTATCCACATACCTAGCCAAGGGGTCATGACCAGCAAGGTAGAAGACACTGCATTAAGTGTTAAGAGCCATTAGAAAGGCCTGTAAGGAGGACGTGGTGAGAAATTGGTAGCAGCACAAAAACTGCCTTCAAACAGGATACATGGGTGTGGTTGGGGGCTACATCCTTAAAAGGTATTTTAACCATCACTGAAACAAATCTAGTAGTTTATACCAGGAATTCCCAAAGTGGGGTCAAAGACCCAACAGTGAGACCAGGGATGTCAGAGTTTGTTTACAGTAGTGTAAACTAGTTTTGTTAACCTCAATATGAACAATCAATCCAGCTTCACTAGTCATTTGAAATAAATGAAGGTTTAGTTTAAACTTCAGTACCTCTAAATAATTAGGACTTTATGTCAATTGTTTTAATTTGGAATTAATGTTTTCAGACATAGTTAAATTTTACTCAGACTTGGCACAATGACCGTCAGTAAGCCACCAGACACTATATACACACACACATTAACCTAACCAGGTCAGATGAATATATATATATATATATATATATATAAATAAAAATAAAAGTCACTCAGCAAAATGACAGGTGATTCTGATCAGAAAAGCAATGAAAGCAACCTGTGGAAAGTACCCACACACACACTGAGACTGGATCAGTAACCATACAAGCTTTGCTGAAGTACAAAATATGCTCACCGGGTCTCGTTCAAACTTGTATTTCCACACCCACAGAAACTCAAAAGGCAATGAAAGCACAGACTGCCAGCTCAACTGGCTCAACCATATACACATTAACACCCACAACAGCCTAACAGCCAAGAGCTTTGCAAAAGCCCTTGATCCATTCTAATACAAATCAAATGCAGCTCAAAGGAGATGCAAAAAGCAAACTGTTTTCAGGCAACCAAAGAAATGCTATCACAAACCAGTAGCTGGATGCTTAAACACGATAAATACAAGGGTGTACTGGAAAGTGCATAGATTGGCCATTTGTGGATTAATTTGACAGTCTCCAGCCTGCAATCTCCACACTTCTATAGGTGTTGCAGTGCTTAGCTTTGGATCCCCTTGGCACATATGCACCAATGTCTTATTGCACTGGTATTACACCTCCATCATTTCAGCAGAATTAAAAAAAATTAACCAAGCGAAAGCAGAACAGAACACAACCACACATACAGCTGCAGTTCACAGAGCCAGTCTGCGGTCTTATCACACAAAATAGATCAGTGTTGCAGGAACTCAACACCACAGAACACGTCTACCAGTCATCCAGCAGCCTTCAATCACAGGGATCAAGCGAGCACCCCGAGGAACTTCTACTTAAACCAGGGGCGTTAAACTAATTTTCTGAGGGTGACATCCCAGAATTGAGGGAAAAATAACCACCCATCTATACAAAAAGGATAACCATGAAATCTGCATTGCAATATTATTTCACATTTGTCCTTATTTCCTTTATTCACTTTCCTTTTTCTGACAAAGCTTGTCGGATCATGAATGACTAGCTGTTTACTTGAAATCGATTAGCTCTAACTAGTGGATGGATTACAGTTCATGGTAATGATTGGGACACAACAACAACAAAGGCCACATAAAATGAGTTGGGGGGCCAGATTTGGCCCTCAGACCTCGAGTTTGAAACCTATGACTTAAACAACTCAAACCTTTTCCATAAAGGACCAAACCACAATATATCTAATTATCTGGAGCACCTAAAAGTATATAAAAGTAATCAAGAAAGAAAAAAATTCAGATTAAAGGTGACCCTTACACATGTAAGAAGCAGGAAGTGAATTTAAAAAAGCAATAGCAGTTCAATCTGTCTTTTATCTTTACTTTTAACTCCTTTAAGACAAGAGAGTGTGTATCATTTCCTACCTTTGCCTATCCTGGTGCCCCTGTGCAGGTGCTCCCTGTGAACCCTGAGGAGGAACACATCAGACTCGAATCCAGAGGAACATGGCGTCGACTCGACATATCCACTGCAAAGCACCTGGGAGGAAGGAACAAACATGGGTTTGTATCGTTTTACCGTTTTAAAAAAAGTGTATTTATTTATATTTGGGGGTTTTACGCGTTAAAAGAGAAAACGTTAGGCAAGTATTCTGAACAGTTTTCAAACTTCTAGGGGGAAAAAGGGGAGATACGAAAGTGAATTCAAACAAGAGCAATCATGGCAGGACGCCAATCGAAAAAACACCAAGAAAATACACGTACCTGTAATAAAACAAACACAATTCCCAAACGTATATCCAATGTACGCTCCATTCGACGCCGGGAAAGGAAGGAAAGAAAAAAACAAAACAAATGCAGTCCTTTTTACTTCAGAAATCAAAATGCGCTGCTCCTCCGTGAAGATTTTTTTTAACTAGTCGGTGGCACGATGGGGGGGAAATGAGCCTCAGCAGGTAGTTTCACTGTGACGCAGCCAGGTGACCTCACCCATCCGTTCGCGCGCGTTCCAAATATGGACTTCTCCTCCCACGTAGCTCCGCCCACAGCCCAGGTAAATTCTGTCACCTCCGAGGAAGAAAGAATCTGTCGCGAGAAAAACAACAACCTTAATTAATAACAAAAGCCAATCAACTGAAAATGAACAGAATAATTATAAAAATCAGTCAATGCACCTGCTTCTTTTCCAAACAGACCTGTATTATTGTTGGAATAATTTCGTCACAATGAGGAAACGAATCACAAGCAATAAGGAAATGTTGTATTCCAATTCGATCGACGTGTCTGAGGAAGATGAATCATACAGTCGGTAACTTTCAGATTAGATCTACACAAACATCCAAAGCACCGAGTGTCTTTTCAGAGTGCTGGCTTTGAAAGTCACCAGCTATTGGCTGAAACAAGCTGAAAACAAAACGGCGTGTATACTTTACTGTGGAGATGTGCAGGTCAGGCTGACAGGAGTCTGCAGTGTTCCCCCAGTGAAATACACTGCTCACATGAGGAAGAGCTGAAAGAGGCGTTTACACTACCACTGCACGACTCAAGGATGCAAATTAAATGCCTTTAAAACTACTTCAGCAATCACTCAGGCTACACTGAACTGGATAATACATAAACAATGTTAGGCTGTTAACTAATCTTCATTTAAGCTCTCTATCAAAGGAATTTGAATATATTGTTTACTAATAAAACAATTAAAGTATAAAAATGATGGGATAATACATAGATGACTTCCCAGCAAACATTACTGTACATTCTTCACTGTTCACGTCTTACTCATCATCTACAATACAGACTGTTTAGACATGCATTAATAATGCAGTAGACTTTATGGACTGGTTTTACTTCTTTATACCACTGGAAGGGGGAATCAAATAGCTAGCGTTGTATTTAAGTGATAATGTACCTTGGCATATATTTAGCCCATTTATTTCATTCATTCATTCATTTTCCAAACCGCTTATTCCTAGTTAGGGTAGGGAAGGCTGGCGCCCATCTCAGCCAACTCTGGGCGATGGCAGAGTACACCCTGGACAGCTCGCCAGGCAATCACAGGGCAACACGCTGACGGACAGGGCAGAAGCCTACTCTTGACGAAAATCAGCAATGGTTCTTTTACATGCCTCTCACCACAGACAGTGAGAGACATGGCCGGCATTTGATAACCCAGTTAGCT
>JAQNCB010000014.1:14790298-14803030 GCA_030068295.1 Euristhmus nudiceps
AAATACATATTCAACACTATAAATGCTTATAATAACAACTAAACATTCAAAAACAATGCATAAGATGTAAATAAAATTTAAATAATATAAAATACATATGTGTAATTGTACATAGATGTAAGTAAAGTGTAAGAAATCCCTTGACTTCCGCTTTCTCTGTCACACGAATGCTGTTATTTCAGAGCTGCCCCAACCCGAGTCCCAAACCGGAGTCAGTAGTGATTTTGCGGCCTTTCCCTTAACTTTTTCCCTATGTAATAGTGGGATTTTTTCCCTATTTAATTTAAAGGTAAAAGTGAAAAGCGCAAGTTCACTACCGACTCCGGTTTGGGATGCGAACTGTATAAGCAAGTTTCAACAGTGGTACTTTTACCCTTGACTACCTTTTGAGGTATAAAAACAGATTTAAGTTCATCCACACTAAAACAGCTAATAAGCTGTTGTTTTATTCTTGAAAAAAATAAATAATGATATATATCCTGTATGTGAAATTTTTACATACCTTTCTTCTGCATTTGTTTGTGTATATATTCAGCTGCATTTGTTTGTATGTGATTTGTATAAGGGGAACTACTCTGACACATGGTCCATTAAATCGCATCAAGTGCTAATCACTGTTCCTTCTTAAACCAAGCCAACTGATTTATCCTCTACTCTTTTATATACATTGTGTGAGCCTTCAGGCTGTGCAGCAGAAAAAGCCAGCTTGGTTTATTTATTAAAATGAGCAGTGCATTCCATATAAATCTAGCGCATTCAAATAAACCGTACTTGCAAACGTATTCGAAATCCCACAGCACACCATTGATTTCATTGTTACAAAATGGAAAGTGGCCGTGAGAAACTGTGAGCATTTGTCTCATGGTTGAATGTTAACACTTGAACCATTAAATCACTTATTTGATGAACCGTTTTTATCCTAGTAGGGTCATGTGGAGGCTGGACCTTTTCATTCATTCTTTTTCTAAACTGCTTAATCTTAATTAGGGTCATGGGGAGGCTGGTGCCCATCTCGCCCGACTCAAGGTCGGGGTGCACCCTGGACAGCTCGCCATGCAATCGCAGGGAGCATATTCACTCGTACCTAAGGGAGGAGATTTGGAACAGCCAATTTGCCTACTGTGCATGTTTTTGTGCAGTGGGAGGAAACCGGAGCACCCGGAGGAAACCCACGCGAGCACGGGGAGAACATACAAACTCCACACAGAGACGCTCAGGCTGGGAATCGAACCCAGGCCTTCTTGCTGTGAGGCGAACGTGCTAACCACTACACCACCATGCCGCCTGAGGCTGGACCTATCTAATCCAATTCTGAGTAAAAGAAGGGTACACCCTGAACTTCTCACCAGTCCATCGCAGAGCCAGGACAAGCATACACGTAAAGGACGGGGTGAACATTTCAAATTCCCTCAGAAATGCCCTTCCCGAACCCGGAACTCGAACTTCTTGCTATGAAACGGACGTGATAGCCACCTATGTGGCGTACTGTGCCATCACAAAAAGTCTTATGATATTCCTGTGATCGTTGCTCGAAGTACGCCCACCATATGTATGCTACATATGTATGTATTTAGGTATGTATACTCAACCCGAATTTTGTGGGTTTAATGTAAGGAAATCACTGGACAGCTGTATGAAAATCATATGACAGAGCGCATTAGATGACCCAAAAATCATGTGGTAGTCATAGGTGTCATATCATAGTCATGGAGTGTCATTGGGCATCGCACAACAGACTTAGGATATGAAGCTGATATTAAGAATCACCTTTGAGATGTAAGAAATTTTCGTATGACACTCTCATAAGGCCAAAAAAAACCCCCTTTGTTTCCGGTAACATAATCATTTTGAGTAGGTAGGTTGGTAAAAGTCACCCCGGTGCTCTGCGCTCCGCCCGCAGTGTGCACGCACCCCCTTCTTCTCTCTGACCACCGCTGAAGTGCAATCCACAAACCTTGCCGCTTGAGACTCTTAAAGAGACAGTGTACCTATTGAAACTGAATGACAGTCTGTTATTAAATAACCACTGGGTTACAAAAACGCATGAAAAAAACTTTAGAGTCTGCGGAAAAAAAGTGAGTCAGTCGGGTGACTGGAAACAAAGGGTTTTTTTTTTGGGCCTAACCGCTCTAGGGTTTGTCCGATTTTCTGTTGTTCACCTGTTGTACAGTATACATAGCATTAGCTCTACAACCTTTCTGTTAACTTTCTAAACATTTATGCCTGAATTGTTTTCTAGGAATGGTGCTACTTCAGCTTTTTCCTTAGGTCTGTGCTCCAGATGATGGTTACTTTCAGTGGCCTATAATAATGTGTGAAATGCAGTTGCCATGGTTGCTGTTTACTCTCTTGTTTCCCTGTAGGAATATGGGGTGTTATTATTTGCTATTTGCTGTCTGAAATAATTAGATTTTTCCCGGGCATTAAAGCCTTGATGAGCAATTTTAATTATACTATTTATATTGGTTTAGGTGTGTATGGTGGGGGATGGATAGATGGGATAGACTTGTAGGTAATGTTGGGTTGGTTAAACATACGCTTAAACCCAGTTATATTGTACGTGTGTGTAACAGTATATGCACTTGAAAACACCCAGAGAAAAATAGTTTGATTTTCAATTTCTATTCAATATATCAATGAATAAAAACACTGAGACAAAAACGTTTTTTGTTTTCTGATACTGGATGTGCTCATTGCCACATGTAGAGAGGTAATAAAGCACAGTGTCGCTGTTGCATCACACAGGCGTGTTTGCTACCCAAACAACGTAAGCTTGTAGACAACAAATGTGAAGGTTAATAAATGAAGGAGAATGCAATGCAGAGGGTTATTTCACAAACACAGATTTAAAAGTCCTGATAAAAGAGAAAGGGAGGCTTAATATGTATAGCGTGACTAGTGCATCCTGACTTGCTGCAGATTTGCCCATAGATTTACTGATGCTGAAATGGAAAAGTCGTGTGCAAAGGTGTGCAGCGGTATACACAAGTAATGCAAGTCAAGCCCAGAACATCTACCGTTCATGCATATTGTAATTGGAAATGCCCATCAGACTTTATGCATGATAATTATAGCTTTATTAACGGAGTTAGGTGAAACAGATTTACAGATATATTGACTGTTTAAAATCAACTCTAACATTTGCAATTAAAGAGGTTTATCGACAAACCTTTATCGGCTACTCTACTGTCCCATTAACAACACTGCAATACAAATTTTTAGAAGCAGTCCGCTTCAGACGGAAAATGTTTTTCTTACGGATTTTGGTATCATTCATTCATTCATTTTCTAAACCGCTTATTCCTAATTAGGGTCGCGGGGAGGCCCACCTCAGCCTACTCTGGGCGAGGTACACCCTGGACAGCTCATGTTCCACTCCTGTCCACTTAGAACTGTAGACACAGACAGAGACACACTAAAACGTCACATCTTTTTTAAACACCCTTCAGCTGTCTTAATTTCTGGAAACCTGTTTATGAATTACTCTGCTGCTCGTGATTGGCTGATATTTGGATATTGGCGAAATGACTAGTTAAGTAGTTTATTATATATAGCCTATACATGTACGTATACGTCAGTCAGGAGGGTCGATCCTACTTCACGGAAATTCGGTCTTCGCGGGGGGGTCTCGACCTCCCATTAACTGCGAAAAGAGAGGGATCCCTGTATACCGAATAGAGGAAACCTATACATACATAAGGAGAACGTGTAATTTAAAGGCTGAGGTCGGCTTCCAATAGCACTAACCATTACACCACCCTGCTGCTGTTTCTAAAGAATTGCATCATATTAGCATTCAAGATGTAACTTTGCAATTATTCTTTCTAAATCACTCATAACAATAACTGCAGGCAAACTGCACACGAATTAGTGCTCTTCATTTGCATTAGAATAAATCTTGGTAAAGCAGGTCTTTAGTGCATCGGTACACTGTGTTGCTGTTTGGTATCGCAGTTTGTTTGTGGGTGTTGGAGATATTCATTCAGACCTGAAATGGTGTTTCATTAAGTTTCCTTGAATATTTTACTGAATATATGTGCGATTATTATATGCTAGCATTACCTAGGTTGTGAATTTGAGCTGGTGGTGTGCAGGTGTTGCTTAGTTTTGCAGACGGTGTGGGAGAAATGTGATGGATGAGAATAATCACTGCTCGTGTTTTTAAGTTGAACCATCTGCAGAGGAAATGTTTGTGTTTGCGCGCTAGCACAAACTGGTCCCGAGTGTGCATTCTCTTCTGTCCTTCCCACTGTTCAAAGTGCTTGTCATAAATATAAATGAAAGATGATGTGTGTGTGTGTGTGTGTGTGTGTGTGTGTGTAAGAGAGAGGCAGAGAGAGCAGGCGGCAGCAGCAGCATTTACTCAGGAGACTTGGGTCATGTTGTATAGAGGACACTGCAGCTGGCACTGAAAATGGCAGCTTCTCGCAAACATCCCTTCATTATTTGCAGCTCAACCTAAAGGGTACCTGTGGTGAATTTGTATTGCTCGCTCTTTAAAAGGATCAGGCATCACATCAGCACTTCCATCAGGCAACATCAGACCTTGCTTCTTGTCAAGTGTGGGCAAGTGCTGCCACGATGCTGTTTACTACTAGGCGCACGCATGGACATGTTGCCTACTTTATTGGCTGTTCCAGCCCTGGTAGTGACGCAAATTTGTCATTTTGTCCTATCTGCTGGGCTACGTTCTGAAGACACCAGTCTAACATAACAGCCCATCAGCCAGTGCTGAGCTGTGTCGCCGGGAAAATCGCGGAGTGTACAAACAAGCGCAGTAATCACGGAAAACATAACACAACGTTAGTACAGGCCATACTCTGAGAACGTTGTCTTTTGGATGCAATTCAGTATTCTGCGAAGACCACTTCAACCCAGCCTGCTATTGGCAGAACTATTCAGCATGAAGCCCGAGCTTTTACATATAAAACCGAACGCTGTTCCTACAGAATTCCTTTGTAAAAAGTCAACGGATGAGAACAGACGGGACTAGCGCCTTTTCAAAAGGAACCAGTAAAAGATAAGAGCGTTTTGTATTCGGGTTTCATCGCCTCAAATGTCGCGCTCTGCTTGTTTACTTGCGCTGGATAACCTAGTACAGCGACTTCACATAACTTCCAGGAAAAGTTTTTGTTCTGCATTGGTTCCCGCTGGTATCCCAAGGGACCCCATTACTCAGTATAGTGCTTTGTATGGTCATTCATGTTACAATAAGCTCCGTATCGCTTAAACGTACAGGGATCCCTCACTTTTCGCAAATAATGGGGACTCTAGACCCTACGCAGACACCGAACTTCCATGAAGTAGAATCGCCCACCCGCCTGACGTATTGGTACATGTATATGTGTATATAATATCAATAAATACATATTCAACGCTATAAATGCTTATAATAACAATTAGACATTCAAAAATAGTACATAAGATGTAAATAAAATATAAATAATATAAAATACATACGTGTAATTGTACATAGATGTAAATTAGGTGTAAGAAATGTGTTTTTTAGGACTTTTAACGTAATTTTATTTAGGCTCTACTCACTTTCCTTGATTTTTGATTTCCGCCTCTTCTGTCACATGAATGCTGGGAAATTTGTCTCGACCAATCAGCTTACGAGATTTGACTCGAGAGTCAACCCGAGAACTAAATCCGAGTCAGTAGCGACACCTTGTGGCATTTTCCTGAACTTTTTCATTATTTTTTTTTATTTTTCAATGAATATTTTTTTAAAAAATCTGTGAGGCACTGAAACCGCAGAACCTGAAGTGCGATATAGCGAGGGATGACTGTATTGCATTATGCATTAATTATGTTGTAAGTATGGTCAATGGCGGTTACGTTTTAACTTCTTTCTCACTCGTCAACATCATGTGGATTTCTGTCCAAGAAATGTCAGTGGATTACCATGACATAAAGAGGAAAATCAGCTTCCAGTTAATATAAATAAACTGAATACTATTGAAGGTTGTTTTTTGTGTGTAACCTCAGTGTTTTGTCCCAAGCACGGCAGCTGCTGTCAAAAATTATTACATTGGACTTTGTCGTGTTTGGCAACCTTTTCTTATTATCTGTCCTGAGAGAATACTAACAGGCCTTTATAATAAGACTAGCTAAATTTAGAGGCATTATGTGTGTCAGTGTGTATTGTATGTATTTTTTTTATTATTGTAGCTTGTCTGTTTGTATGGGATTTGTGATTGTGCCTCAGATTTGATTGTGGAATTGGATAGATTATATGGTTATGGTTTGTCTTCTAAACAATTAAATTTGCAGTTGTTTTTGGCTCATGATGGTCAAACAGAAAATGTTTCTAAGAAAAGCAAGAGACAACAATTCCAGCATGTTTATACACCTTTCCCCCCCCATTTATCACTTCATGATTTTTTTTTTTGTGGTGCCTTAATATAAGAACTTTGTCCAGCTGCGCCAATCATTACACAAGTTAAACCGGACTCACTTTGGCTACTTAATTATAATTATATATAATGCCCTATTCCATCCGCCCAACACCATAATTGCTTGCTTGCATAGTTGTGGCCTTTTAAATGCAGTGTTATTACCTCTGCTACAAAATTGAATTTCGACAGACATTTTGTAATCCTTGGCATTTGTCTGCCTGTCTGTTCATCTGTTTGTTTGTATGAAAAGTCCTGATTTTACCCTTGCAGGGACTTTCACCAAACTTTGGTGGGATCCAGGTTATATGATTTCCTCCTACAGTCGAAAGACATGCACATTCGGCTAATTAGATATTCTCAATTGCCCCAGGTGTTAATGGTCATGTGTCTGTGTTGGTCCTGTGATATTATTGCAAACTGTTCATGGTGTAACCTACTTTTGCCCAGAGGTGGTTGGGATGGGCTCCAGTCTCCTCATGACCCTGGGGTAAAGGCTAGAAAAAGGTCACAAATTTACTATGGAACATTATGTGGAAACCATACATTGATTTAATTTTTTATTCTCCCCCCATTTTCTCCCTAATTTAAACGTATCCAATTCCCACCCAGGTATTGCCTTCCCTGTCACACGACCTCCACCGAGGGGTGAAAGCATGCACACGCCCCTTCCGTGACATGGAATGCTAACCACCCGCCTCTTTTCGAACTGCGGCGCCATGTGCATTTGGGGGCAGCCTAACACACTCTGAGGGAAAACGATATCCGCTCCCTCATTTGAATGATCTCACAGATGCCCTTGATTGGCTGGTGATCGCTGTGAGTGACAGGAAAGTCAGCGTATATAGTCCCACTCTCCCGTGAGAGCCCGGCCAATTAGCTCCTGTGGACTCCCTGCACGGACGGCTGTGACATTAATCCGGATGCGACCACCGGGTTAATAGTCACACACCTTGTCGATGTGCCACTCGGGAGCCCATATAATGATTTTTAAATGAGACAATTAAATTCGGCCTTCATTGACCCTGAAAGATCAAACCCCAGCCATCTGGTAAAAGCATCAAACAAGTTTTACATACAAAGAGTTTTAGCTACTTTGGTCACATCCACATGCTATGAAACATATAGTAAGTTGAGCACATGGGAAATTAAATCTCATGCACTAAGATGGCGTTTATGCTGCCTTAGCCATGCTATGTGGTGGAGGTACCTTGACTTTGAGTGCCCCACAAATTAGGTAGTGTGCAGATGCTCTTTATTTTTATTTTAAAATATCTGGATACAGGCGGCACGGTGGTGTAGCACGGTGGTCTTATCACGTCCGCCTTGCAGCAAGAAGAACTGGGTTCGATTCCCAGCCTGGGTGTCTCTGTGTGGAGTTTGCATGTTCACCCCGTGCTTGTGTGGGTTTCCTCCGGGTACTCCAGTTTCCTCCCACAGTCAAAAAACATGCACAACAGGCTAATTGGTTGTTTCAAATCGCCCTTAGGCGTGAATGTGTGCGTGAATAGTTGTGTGAGTGTTGGCCCTGTGATGGCCTGGCGAGCTGTCCAGGGTGTTCCCTGCCCTCGCCCAGAGTCTGCTGAGATGGGCGCCAGCCTCCCCGCGACCTTAATTAGAATTAAGCGGTTCAGAAGATGAATGAATGAATGAATATCTGGATACACGTGGCCAAGTGTTTTTGGATAAACAGTATATTCAGTGTTTAAGCATACCATTTAAAAAAAAAAAAATTACAAATGAGGGCACCTCACAGCAAGAAGGTCCTGGGTTTGATTCCCCGTGCTTGCGTGGGTTTCCACTGGGTACTCCAGTTTCCTCCCACAGTCCAAAGTCATGCACGTGAGGCTAATTGACTGTACTAAATTGACCCTAGGTATGAGTGTGAATGGCTGTATGCGTGCTTCCCTGTGATGGTCTATCGAGCTATTCAGGGTGTTCTCTGCTGAAATTAGCACCACCCTCCCTGCGACACTTCTAGGACTAAGCGGTTCGGCAAATAACCGAGTGAGAGAGTAATTGCAAAAAAATGCATTGCATTGGTGTATATGGGCTCCGTTAGTAATTATTTTAGCTCTGTGATTGTGTGTGGGCTCTAGCACTGTGTATGAGCTCTGTGATTGTGAATGAGCAGCATGAGGATGTTTCAGGGCTCTGTCAGCATGTATGTGAGTGATGTGGGTGTTATAGTAAATCTATTTCATTGATGCTTTGTTCCTTAAATGCTTTTATCTATAGGGCAGGTAATGTATATAAATGGATTACAGGATCATTTTGCACCACAGAATTACATGGAAGTAGGAAATCTGTGTGAGCGTGTGTGGCAACAGAAAACAGCAATAATGTCTGTGTTTTTCCACAGCTCCTTTTTAATCTTTCAGTTTGTCCAGATGAGTAAATAACTAATTTGTCTTCTTTGTCTACCTCTTCTTTTCCACTCTTTCCCCCTTTTTGCCTTCTCTTGCCTTTCCCCCCTCTGCTGCTCTTTCCACTTTCTTCCTGTCATCTCCTTGCCTCTTTAATCTTCTCTACCCATTTGCTCTCATTTCCGCTCCTCTCCTTCTTTCATACAAATGTTACATCTTCTGTTTTCTATTCTTTTTTTTTTTTTGCTATAATGTATTAATGCCACAAGGGAAATTATTGCCTCTGTATTTAACCCGTCCAAAGTGAGCGCACACACAAACGAGTAAACATTTGGAGCAGTGGACTGCCACACATTAGGGAACTCAGTTGGAGGAGAGGTGCCTTGCTCAAGGGCACTTTAGCCATGAATGTGGAGAAAGGGAAGGTGTAGCTCACTCCCTTTGGTGCCACACATTCTACAGCTTACATATTCTACAGTCATGGGAAAAAACAATTAACTCCTGTTGAAACTGTAGTTTATCTATTTCAACATATTTGAACAAGGAAACATTTACACTCTTTGGTACAGTGAATGCAGATAAAGGTGATGTGCTACAAATGTCACGTGGGACATAGATTTTTGTCAAAACAAAACAACATTCACACACGCCACTGATTAGACCCTCCTGCAGGTGGAACGTGTCTTTTCAAAATACAAACCTGACATGTAAGGCCTGGTATTCTGTGTGCAACTGAAATATTTGTTGTCACATTGACTCAATAAAAAAAAAGTTTATTTTTCGTAAATACGTTCATCCCTCTGGCGTACACGTACACATGGGAAGCCTGTACTTGGGCCATGTGATGCTATTCTTGTGTTACTGAAATGTTCTTTAAACTTATGGTTTCTAAATGGTGTACTTTACATGCTGAGACAAAGATTGCATGTTTTGCTTCCCTGATTTTTATTCCCTTTTATAATAAAGTTATTAAAATAAATTAATCTTGTTATGCATAGGATACCTGGATCGGGTGAAGTAAAGGGAGTCATATTAGCGCTCCAGTTTCTGCCAGTGCCTAAATCTATATACGTATTAACTTTTTTGTTACCAGTACTTTGTTTATTCAACGTCATAACACACTATTACCACACTATGAAACTAAAAACATCCTGTGTACTTGTATGGAGAGTGAAAGAAGAAATCTATTACCGTAAAGAACGGTGTATAGGGGCAGTATGATAGCAATCTCCCTCTATTTATTTTGGAAAAAATAAGAGCAAACAAATTTACTCGCACATACGTATACATATACATATATCCCTTCATATAACACCTGTTAAACACTTAAAATAAAACTTCAACCAATATCCACTTAGTATTCTGAGTGGACCTGACACGAGCCAAATCCAATAACAATGTACAAACATTCATCTGCCGAACTGCTTAATCCTCAATACTTAATTGCAGAAGCTTTCTGTGGGATCCGACAAGACGTACAGTGCTAGCATGACTCCTCCCGCTACGTGTTTAATGTGCATGTCTTTGGATTGTGGAAGGAAGGCGGAGTACCTGGTTAAAATCCACACAAACACAGGGAAAACACACAGAAACACCCAGGCCTGGGAATCAAACCCAGGACTCTCTTGCTGTGACACGGACGTGCTAAACACTCCACCCGAAACAACTTTCTACTGCCACTGTCGCCGTCTTCATTATCTGTGTTTTGTTTCTTTTCTGATGCAGGCTTTGTGATGTCTTCCATTTTTTTATTTTCTGCCTTTCTGTGAGGAATATCTTGTACTGTTTGCTTATCCTGGTCCTGTTTGCTCACCTTACAAAGTCTCAGATGATGCACTCGAATGAGAATCCCTCCATGCGTTACCATACAACAGCTTTATCCTGACCACTCTTTCCACTCGATGCAGTCTGTGTATTTTTATAATAGACTTTTTCTCCTGTCCCACATTTGTCATCTGAGGGTCTGAGCTGTTTGCGCAATGCCCTCCTTATCCTCTCTGAACATTCTGCTTCTGTAAATGTGTTTCTGGAAGCATGTAAAGTCGATATGCGTTTTTCTACCCTGGCACTTTATAGTAGAACCCTCTAGAGCAGGCAATTTATTACCTATAGAGAGGCGAGGTTGGGATTCTGATCAAACACCAGTTGATGTGGACTGTACATGAACATGGGGCATAATATTCTTAGCCGTAAGGGCCCGATCTAGACCAGTACTCGGGTCATACCCGTTTTCTCGTTTGATTTTGCTGAGCTTCTCGTTGGGTTTATTGCTCCATGGACAGTTTTACAGGAACCTCTATGGTTGTTTCTCTGACTCTTCCTTCAAGCTCCAAAGCAACTGCAAGAGCCTGCATTGTCCAGCGTTCATGTGGCCTGTCTTCAAACTTCAACAACTATCCTCTACTACCAATGTTGACTCAATCAGCACGTTTATTTTTAACTTTCATTACTACATTTACTGAATGCAATAACACTCTCATACCGCTTTGTGAAATCAAAAACAACCAGCACGTGTTCGTGGAGGCTGGAAGGAGAAACTCTATTACAGTAAAGGAAGGTGCATAGGGGCATGTCTGTTAAGATTCTTAGTCATCCAGGTCATAGTATCCAAGGCATGTGGTTTCCTATTGTCAACTGGACTGGAGGTTTGGTTGAAGACATTTTGCTACCTATCCAGGGAGCTTCTTCAGTGAACAGTTCTTCAGAGAACTGAAGAATCTCCCTGGATAGGTAGTGAAACGTCTTCAACCAAATTTCCAGTCCAGTTAACAGAAGGAAACCACACGCCTTGGGTGTGAATAGGGGCAATATCGTAACGGTCATCATGCAAAGATCTAAACAGCTCTCCAAGTCCTTCAGAAAAAAGGCTGTGACTGCCTATGAGTCTGGCAAGGGATTATAAAAGGTCTCCAAATAATGTGAAATAAATAATTTTACAGTAAAATTATCATCTGCAAGTTGCATAGATTGTTATCAGCTCCCAATTTGTCCAGGACTGGCCACCCCAGTAAATTCAGCCCAAGAGCAGTTAAATTAATTTGATAGTAAATCTTAGTGCAAGGGTCTACAGTTAGAAGGAGAATAAAGAATCGGCAAATTTTAGGTGCTTGGGATATGTGTCAATAAAAGCCCTTTATTGTCCGAAAAGAACGTTAGCACACAAATACAGGGATCCCTCACTTTTCGCAATTAATTGGGGGTGAGACCCCCCACGAAGACCGAATTTCCGCCAAGTAGGATCGACACCACCCCCCCCCCCCCCCCGACTGATGTATACTTAAATGTATATGTGAATATAATATCAATAAATACATATTCAATGCTATAAATACTTATAATAACAATTAAACATTCAATAACAATGCATAAGATATAAATAATATAAAATACATTTGTGTAATTGTACATAGATGTAAATAAAGAGTAAGAATTGTCTTGACTTCAGCCTTTTCTGTCAGACGAATGCTGTTATTTCAGAGCCGAGTCCCAAACCAGACTCGGTAGTGACCTTGCCGCATTTCCCTTAACCTTTTCCCTATTTACTAGTGAAAGAGTCAACGGAAAGGGCGCAGGTTCACTACCGACTCGGTTTTGGATGCGGCTCTTTGAAAGCTCGCAAGCTGATTGGTCAGGACGAATTTCCAGCAGAAAAAGAGGAGGCTGGGATCCGAATCCGAGTCAGTGGCGACCCCTTGTGGCATTTTGCTGAACTTTTTCTATATTTTTTCCTTATTTTTATTTTTAGATGAATATTTTTTAAGAATCCGCAATGCACTGAAGCCACAGAACCTAAAGTGCGATATAACGAGGGATCACTGTATAGTTAGCTAGTGACCATATAGGCAATGGCCACGTCTTTTGGAATCAAATTCTCTGGTCATTTGAATCCAAGGGGTAGAGCTGTTTGTGTACAGTCACAGTGCACAAGTGAATAGAAGCAGAACCTCATACCAACTGTGAAACATGGT
>JAQNCB010000014.1:14876788-14892401 GCA_030068295.1 Euristhmus nudiceps
AGAAAAAGCATGTTATTTTGCCTCATTCAAATCATGCAAAAACTGTCTATCACATCTTAATATCTGAGCATTTAAATCTTCTTTTCTTACCACTATTTTTTATTTTTCTTCTTTGTGACAGGGGACAAGGGAGCCTGGGGAGTTAAGTTCAGCATTTGCTTTAAAGATATCTGGCGCCATCTCGCAGTGTGAATGGGTATAATGCTCAGAAATGGGTATAAAGTCTCGACCGCGAATGTAAGACGACCCCCACTTTTTAAGTATTATTTAAATGCAAAAAACACCGTCTTATATTCGGGCCAATACGGTAGTTAAAATCCATCTATGTTCATCACCTCTACACCTTACAGTTGCACTTTTCCTTCTCTCTCACCCTCATTCATACACATGTATTGGTTTTTTTTCCCCTCATCCCACCTCCACTTTGAACCAGTCCAGCATTCATGTCACGCACACCTCACCGCTGCCACACGTTCCTGATATCGAAGACTATTAATGAAGAAATACGTGCCGATTTATATCTTCATGTTCATCAAATCAATCTGTGATCTCTTACCGCCGGGCTGTCAAACTCGTTTCACTGAGGGCCACATCACAAAATTTCGAGGTCACCAAGGGCCAAGTTATCACTGAACAGCCATTTCGAAAAGGGCATGAAATGAAATCTGCATGGCAAAATTATTAGTTTGGATATTTGTTCGCTTTTCCTTTTTTTTTGCTTTCCTTTTCGAACACGATCTTTAAGTCGTGAATGACGAGCTGTTTATTTGAAAAAAGGTTGCTGCCACCTAGTGGAAGCATGATGAATTATGTTTCATGGTAATGGTTGAGGCAAAGTGTGCACGATAATCATATTCTTGAAAAACTATTGCGGGTCACATAAAATGAGAGGGCGAGCCAGATTTGGCCCAGGGGCCATGAGTTTGACACCTTTTCCCTATCCCAGAGGAGACCGCTCCCTCCATGCTATAAAATGAGAAAGTGCACTTAAACCATAGCAGAAAACTTCAAGACATGTGGAGTTGGGTTGTGAGGGGGGGGAGGGTCCTCTCATTCCATGAGTCAGATCCCTGAACATGATTAGATGACTACACGTGTTGGTGTTCAGGTATTTCTAATAAAGTGTGGCTCAGCATCTTGCCTTTAAATACGGAAACATCTCCCTGATGGCAGCAGCAGGAGTTCACACATTACATCAAGAACACTAGAAGTGCTTTCATGCTTTAGACAAGGACGTTGGCATTGCGGAGGTACATATTTTCCCTGACAACATTTTTTACCACCTTATCACCAGAATATTATTCACCCCCAGTGTATAGTTTGGGAGGTGTGAGCTGTGAAATCATTCTGTATTTTATTACCAAACGGCAGTTTTATTGATCTTTGGCTGAAGGAATATCACAGGAACTTTGCAGTATGCGACAATACACTAAATCCACACTGACTTTTGTATTGTATTGCATTGCATATATAAAGTTGTTTAACACTGTCTAGTATACAATCCAGTTAATGCTTTGTTTCTTGGAATTGACCATGTACCCTCTTATCCCTCTTTCCTACAGTGGGCAACGCCACCCGAGATACTTCGCAGCTACCAGGAAGGAAAAATTTGGATTGCACCACCTCAGTTCTACAATCTGCGACAAATGTGCAATTTCCCTCTCCTAAGTGACCTTCATGACTTTGCCCAAAAGAGATCGACAGAAGGCTGTGAGCGGTGCTTACCGGTCACCTTAACTGCTGCTGACTGCCAGATATCACTTTTACCAGGTTTGGAGTAGAAGTTAATCAAAGTTCTTCAATAATGTTGAAATAATGTTAAACAAGTAGTAGAGGGCACCTGATGACACATTTGATAAGGTGCATGACTATTAACCCAGATAGCGCAGGATCGAATGCGGTTTAATGCACAGCCATCCGTGCCAGGAGTCCGCGGGAGCTGATTGGCCGAGCTCTCATGGGAGGGAGGGACGGCAAATTCTGACTTCCCTGTCACTCACAGCGATCGGCCGCCAATCATAGGCTCATTCGTATGAGCTCATTCGTATGAGGGGCCGAATAGTGCTTTCCCTCTGGGTGTGTTAAAGTGGGTAAAATGCGAGTGGCACCGCAGTTTGAAAAAAGGCAGGCGGCTAGCATCGCATATCACAGAGGGGGCGTGTGCAAGTTTTCACCCCTCCTTTGTCAGTGGTGGTTGTGTGATAGGGAAGGCAATACTTGATTGGTGGGAATTGGATACGACTAAATTAGGGAGAACAATGGATACTGTTTGATTGCCAAGTAAATTATCTTTAAAACGTCCTAAAATCACTAAAGGTTTTGCTTGCTGCACACGTTTGGGTGCAGTTTGGACTTTGGGATGTTTTCCCCTCACATATTGATGTACTATATATATATTTTGCAGCAGAGCACTGACCTCCATCCATGTGAAAATGTCGTAAAGCCATGACATTGATTGTGTTGTTGTGTCCGTGTTCACACGCCCACACAGGCAGCCTAATAATTAAAGCGAAGGGCAGGGACAGAATATATCGTGCCATCTGCGCCGAGTGGTTTTTCTTCTTGAAAAGAAATAATTTTACAAACACCATTGAATAGGCACCTACATGTATTTGGGAAGTTTCATGACTAAAAGTAAATGCAAACATATTCAGGGCTCCACTTTTAGCCAGTGCATAAATATTCTGTATTCTGTAAGTCCATTCTACATTTACTACCGCTACAACTTCACTTACAACATGTTCTCTCTCTGCGCTAAACCCAGTGCGACCATTTCGGTCTCTCTCGATCATACACTTACCATGCATTCAAACAATGACTAACTGCAATCCTTTAAAGAGGCTACTGTTATACCACCAGCCTCAGTAGAGATAGCCATCAGGAGCTTTGCTTTAAGGCGATGCCTAAATCTTTATTTTATCTATATTTAGAAATAATCTAAGATGCTTTGGTCATCCCTGTTTTTGTTAAACAAAGAGAGATGCCTACCAGTACGGATTCTCCGTATTTTGTACGGAAAGTTGATGCAAGTACGGTGTTACGTTACCGGGTGCTATTTTATACAGAAAAATAAAGAGTGCGCTCTCTCTGTCATGTGAGTCGTGTTGCCATCCTACCTCTAGATTTTAAGTATGATGTAAAATAAATGTCAATAATATTGCTTACAAATACATTTGTTGCTAATTCATGTGTGTGGAAGAAGTGTTAGTGAAAATCTTTCAAAAATACTGACAAAAGTCGTGAAGAATACTGAAAATCTATATCTGAGGTAGGCATCTCTGAACAAATACTCGTTTCAAGCTTGCAAGGATGGAGTTTGGATATTTTTGTACACAGTGGCAACAGTTTTCAGAACATCTGTCCAACTTGTTTATTCAGATTGTCTGTTTCTCTACAAACAATAATGGACTTGGATATGGGCTTTGGGTTGTTTTCATGACCCTTCAGAGTGGTCTCATTAAACACTGACCAGCCATAACATTAACACCACTCACTGGTGGGTAGCTAGGGCAACCCCATGAGCACCAAGCTGCAATGCGCCGTGTTCTTGCCCTCATAGCCAGTGTTAAGTTTCAACACTTTGTACTTCAGTAGCTCTTCTGACGATCAGACCAAACGTACTAACCTTCACTCCCCTCATGAACCCTTGCCACTCATGGGAACTTATGACACTCGCACCAGTGCAATGGCTCTCCAGGAACACCAAGACCTGCCATTTTGGCGATGAACAGACCTAGCCGTTTAGCAGTCACCATGTTCCCCTTTTCAAAGTCACTCAGAACCCAGTGCTTCAAAAACTGACTGTTCACTTTCTACCCGATACATTGCAGAATTTGACAGGTGCCAGAGCGATGGAGTATTCATAATGCTTTAATATTTGATGTCTGATCAGGTTTTACTCACCTCCAAAACAGCTGGTGCTGCTTAGCTGCAGACCAGTAAGGTAGTGCTAACATTATGGCTGATCAATCTATTTTATAGATTTATCGTAAAGACTGAACGCTGTCCTGTAATACAACAGCAACACCGACTATTTTGCAAATACCCGATAAGCAACACATAAAACAATCCAAATAATTATATAGAACCATTATTGAAACCTATATAGTACAACTGCTAGGACAAACAACTGCTGTAATCTAAAAGCATCAGCAACAACACAGTATATTCTGTATATCTGAGTGCAGCTCCGATATACAGAGTGTTGTTTCCCTGGTGAATGGGACAATCATTGAAAATAATAACTAATAAGCATTTCTTTCCAAGTTTGATGCATAAAGCAATGTTTTGGCCCAATAAGGTATTTCTGCCACCTCTTCAAAAAAAATTGGATTTTTTTTTGTGTGAAAGCAGAGAAAAAAAAGGGAGGGGGACGGGGTTTGGGTTTAAAGGATTTCATTATTTAAACAGATGTTTTCAAAAAACAACTGACACCAAGATTAAGGAAGGCATTCTTGTTCACGTCTCATAAATAAGACAGACAGGTGATTGAGTGGGAGATTAAAGGTCTGCTAATACTAATAGCACCAGAGAAAACAGGATGGAAGGCATTTAATGATGGTGAGAATTTTATTGGCACCTACAGAGCACCAAGCTCCACTGAGCTGACTGATATGCTTAAACTAGAAGGGCCGTCATGTAGTGCAAGGTACCTCAACCGGCAGCATGGATGAAGTAGCTAACAGGCCCTGTATGGCTACTGCTTTTAATTACCCTGATGCTCATATTAGTGTATTCCTGTTGTACATGGGCATGGCTGAATTCTCAAAAAAAAAAAAAAACCAGACACATAAATTTCCAAATTAAAGAGATGGCTGGGGTTCAGCCTCCGAAGTCCACTCAGGGTAATTATTTAATAATAGCTCTGACCTCAATCTTTGACCGAGACATTCCAAAATCATACATTTCTGGGACTCCGGTAGGGTAGTGTCCCCATCAAGTTTGGTGAAATTCTTTGCACAGGTGTGTTCAAGATTTTTCTTATGGACAGATTGAAGCAAGACTGTTGCCCCCTCTCATTAGACCCATTGCAGTATGCCTATCGCTGCAGCTGTACAGACCACTCTTTCTGGCGCTTAGCCACCTGAACAAAAAATACACTTATGTTTGAATGCATTATAGTCTTCAGTTCAGCATTCAAAATACCTTAATTCTTTTGCAGTTTATAAGAAAGCTGTTGGGCATAAACATCTCTCTTTCCAATCGAACCCTGGATTTCCTGAGCAAGAAACTTAAGATAGTAAAGATTGGTAGCAGTAGTTTCAGGACCACCACAATAGGCAATGGGGCTCCTCAGGGCTGCGTGTCCAGCCCACTGCTGTTCATTGTGCTGACTGATGGAAATTGAACTATGCACTGCTGTACATCATAAAGTGATGGCTGTGGGGGGTTTTATCAGTAAAAATGATAGCATACAGAGCAGAGGTGTAATATCTATCCTACCGGTGCACTCAGCAACCTCTCTCTGAATGTGGACAAAAATACTTGACTTCAGGAAAACACAGTGACCACTCTACTGCACACTGATGGCTCATCTGTGGAGATCATTAAGAACACCAACTTCCTCCATATTCATTTAACAGAGTTCCTTACCTGACCCCCCTCAACACCAGCTCTGTAGCCAAGAAATCCCAGCACCGTCTAATTCTGAGAAGACTGAAGAAAGCCCAACTCCCCTCACCTATCTTTACAATATTGTACAGAGGGAATAATGTAAGCATTCTGGGCAGCTGTATCACGACCTAGGGTCATCCAGGGTCGCAAGACCTTGAAGTGGAGAATAAGGACACCGTACAAGATTTCAGTGTTTCACTTAATACATCTTGCTTCAGAGAGAAATGAGCATCTGTTTAATATTGTCTTTCTGTATCATCCAGTATTAACATCCTGCCTTCAGCAGTCTTTCAGGCAAACTTGCACATTCTTGTAGTGAAATTACATTTATCCATAACAAGAGGCAAAAAGTAGCAAAGGACAAGTGACCATGTTTGAAGGTTGACTTACCTAACGTATTAAAATAAACTGAACGGTTTAACAAACATCCTGAAACACGTCACCAGAAGTTCTCAGAGATTCCTCATTTTGCCCGATATACAACCTATATTGGACATTTTGCTAACAGCTTGCCTTATCTGAATCCACAGGTGACAGTTTGTACCCAGAGAAAGCTGAAAGTCATGTGCCTACAGAGAAGTGTTTGGAGGAGCTGCAGAAAGACAGTCAACATTGGCATCGCATTGTGATCTGCAATCCTTACCAGATTACTCTCCATATTAACATTATACCTAAATACAAGCATGTACCTCCTCTTACCAACTTGGAGCCCAAGCATAAGCTTTAACACTATTTGTAGCAGTGTAATGGTACAATTAACCCAAATAGAGGTAGCTAAATTGCTTTAGAATATAACTGTATAATAACATGGTTCAAATTTGTAAAATACGAGTCTGATTTGAAGGTTACCGTTTCTGAATATTACAGAATCTGAATGTAATGTCAAGTTTAGTCATTGAGCCAATACAGTTAAATAAAGTAAATGAACGCATACATTCCTGTGGTTTATCCTTCCAAACAGGCCGAGTACCTGATGTAGAAAATGGTAACAAGTTCGTATACTTGATTAAAATGTGGCATTAGATATCATAGTAATACTAGTTCACTATAGGTGTAACAGGGTGGTGCAGTCTTGGTTTAATCCTAAACTCAGGCACCTGTGAAGTTTCCCAGCACTAGAAAACAGTAAAAACTGACCATGCTCAAACGACTACCGTGGCAGTGGGTCCGCGCGTGTATGTGGTGTCCTACGTTGGAATTCCATTGGTGGCACTGTTCCCAGGATGGAAATCCATTCACCATGACCCGGGCAAGGATACAACAGTGGGAGACGAATGAATATCTATTATTAAAAAAAAAAAAAAAAAAAAAAAAAAAAAAACACCACCAACAAACAACCTTGAATAGTTGTGACTATAGAAGATAAGGTCTGTGGGATTTTACACCCGAGCCCAGTGGCTCATCAGGTCGGTGCTTATCCCCGGTTTCTGTAGCGTGAAGTGATTAGGAGTTCAACTCCTCCTGGATGGGACGCTCGTCCATCATAGGTTACCTTCCCAGTATTTGTACTGGTACCCATTTATACTGCTGGGTGGACAGAGGCACACTTTTTGTTAAGGCCTTGCCCAGGGACCTTAGCACGGTGGGGGTCTCACCGAGATTCAAACCCACAACCTCCGATCATGAGCCCAGCACTCTAACCGCTACACCACTGGCCCCAGTTGTGACTATACTGTAGTGGAAATTTAGAAGAATCACCTTTGTCACATACATTAGACCACAGTTTAAATCATTTCTTTGTGTATCCCAACCTGCTCGGATGTTGGTGAGACTGCAGGGTCAGTATTGATGCAGCACCTCGAGTAGAGGAGCACCCAACAGTGGCAGTTTGGTGGTGCTTGAGCTTGAATCCCTGACCTCCTGATCAGTAATGCAAGTCTATATATTTGGGATGAAGTTATTTAATTTCTCAAGTTGCACCCAGTTTTCTTTGGAAGAACCATTGTGGGGTACAAAAAGTAAAATTTATGTGCTTCATTTTCTATGATAAATGCCCTGTAACAGGCTGTTTTCATATAGGGAGTTTGTGCTGCACTACAGTTGTCGTCAAATAAAGAAATAAACAAAAGCAATAAGTGAAACAAAAATATCCAACTATAGCGTATAATGGTAAGAAAAAAAAAATGCAAAGATTGAACACAAAGGGTGTGAATCTTTTCAGTTTAATCAGACAAACAACCCGACCAAAGAAACTACAAAACGACTGTTGTATGCATGTTGTTATACTTCTGTGGAGACAGTAGCATGAAATTTTTAAACTTCCATCACAATTTAAATAAACCTCAACAGAAAACATTCAGAAATAACTCCTCTAGACAGCTAATAAACTCCTCACTCTACAAGTCCAGTGAAAACCATAACTTAAATGACAAAAAAAGAGAGAAAAAAAAAAGATAAGCTTTTAATTCAACTCAAGGCTGCTTCATAGAGATACTTAATTTGTTTAGACTTGTGTTTGGTCATGGTGGCAAGTTCTACATGGCTCCACGTATTAGGATTTCAAATTCACATTGCTAGACAGAACTTGGAAGTAGAAAATAGCAAAAACTGTACAATTTCTTACTATTAAATACAATCACTCTGTACCAATAATGACAAACATCCCACAGGTAAGATTTTCAGAGTACATTTAAACAAACAGCAGCTTAAAATCTAGATATAAAATGCCAAAAATTGCAATGTTCAATCCAATTCATCAATAAGACTACTGTTTTACTGTTGAAATAAAAACTAGTGAAAACAGGGTGCCAGATTTTCCAAAAGAGGGAAATTTAGAAATAGTTTGTAATTAAGAGGGAAGGGAGATCCATGAAAAAAAAGGACTTATCAAATAGTACACAGTAAATGTACTACAAATGAGGGCCATCGCGAGACAAAGACAAAGAACTGAAACCTGAACAGATTCGTCAGATTGTAGGGAATCATGCCACATAATTTCTAAACAGAACAGCTGAAATTTGCACGGAGTGGGTTGATATGAGAAGTCATTACAAAGTCCATCTACAAAAGTTTACTTTCAAGTATGGTTTACACACTTGGTTTAGCTAGATTTAAAATCAATTTTTAAAATGGGACCACAATGAAAGTAGACAAACATGAAAATTACATAAAATGTGACCAACAGCAACATGCAAAACTTTTGGCACCATTTTATTCATTTTATAATTTTGCCTTTTTAAACAGAACTAAATCACATTTTGCTGAGGATGTCAGTGCAGTTACAAAAAAAGAAAAACATGCATACTTTCATATAGTCTAACTGTGTCAAGAAACTTAATTTTGCTCATTTTATGCATTTTTTTTTTTTAAATTTCAGACTAATCCTGATTTTCACACAACAAAAGGAAAAGAAAAACATGTGCCTACGGTATTCTGACACACTAAATGGGAAAAAGGAAGATAAGCAATTCAAGTGTCTATTGTAATGTCACACTGTTAAGGAACTCCCAAAATTATGCCATCAAAAATCATGCCAACTAACCTAGCACAATATTACAAGGTTATCCTCAGTTTCAGCAAAATGTGACTGCAAAAAACCCTAAAAAGGTATACAACAAGTGAGAGAAAGAGGAAAACACACCCACAAAAAGTGATTCTATATATGGATTGGCTGCTTTTAGAGAAAAACAAATGAGTAAAACTGGGTGCACTAGAAAGACTGCTCTAAAACAACAAAAAATAAAATTTGCTAAACAAAATTTAACTGGGCCATGAAACAATGAAAATTAAAATCCTTTGCACAATCTAGTGGTTATGTTTGCAAATTCTAGAAAAATAGACTCTATTCAGAACAATATTCATGAAAAACTTTATAGTTTACTTAATATCAGCAGTCTTTCTAGTGCCCCCTATTGGCAGCACAAACAGAAATGAACACCACACAAAACAAACAAAAATACGTAACCACTAAGCGTCAAAAGTTATCAAAAAAAGATCAAGGGTGAAAAATTTCAAGCGTCAGAGAAGCGAAGAGGACAACGGACTGGACGATGAACTTTTGACGTCACATCGACATGCTAGGGAAACGATGAACAAACGGGCACGAAGATATCTAGAACAAAACAAAACAAAAAATAACGAACAACAAAACTAGGTTAAAGCCACAACAGAAAAAAGGAGAGGAGAAGAAACAGAAAATCATGTAAATGATTATCTCTGCATGGGAGGTCGGGGGGGTGGGGGAGGTCACAGGTACACATTACTTACTTTGGATAGAACATTGAAGGCAACACAGGGGATAAGAGGGAGGAAAGGAGAGACAAGCAACATGCCAAAGGAGTTAAGGGGAAAATTTACATCCAACACCACCAAGAGACAACAAACAATGTCTAGCACAGCTAAAACAACGAAGCAGGGTTTCCTTCAGTAGGTAGCTAGGGTTTTCAGTATACTTCTGAAACTAAGAAAATGAAAAAGCAATTGCTATCAGCGACATTCAACCCTAAGCCGACATCGTTTCAGCTCAGGACTTCACATTTTTGAGTGTCAACTCAAACAGCTGTAATTTCATTCTCAAAAAAATTTGTGCTTTCAAGATTTACTAAACCTCTTTGAATGTACATGAGTTCAGTTTGTGCTTGATCTCTGAATCATACCGGGTAATGAAATAGACAATGTGGAGGCAGCTTACTAGTTCTGCATATACGTAGGTCCTATAATGGGCAAACGTGGTAAAAAATAATTAGGTACAATTACACTCTAAAACTAAATGTTAAGTCGTGGCAAACAGCCACAGTATATATACGTATATTCAAGTTGCATTAATTAAGACAAATGTATCCACAAGCAGCTTGTATTGGACTGTTTGGCACATCAGTGAAACTACGCAACCATATTGTCGGTGTGCAGCGCCTTTTTATAAGGTACCAAACCCCACACTTCGACACAAAGACTTCTCCTTGTACTACAAATCATCAAAAATGATTACCCTAACAAGTAGTAATAAGGTATGGGCAGAGTCCACATGTAAAATAATCTTTGGATTCAGAAATGGACATTACATTAGAATACCCATTAGGGTTGACCTAGATTATACAATTACTGTTTATATGAACTGTTTTACAGAGGTACAGACCATGGATTAAGTATTCACAGGACCAGAATCAAAACATTGAAAGAGTTCCAGGGTTCAGACTAAAGCTACTGTAGCTCAGGAATATATTAATACAATATGAACTCAGAGGTTGCAACCTTCTGTCATGAGAAATCTTTTGTTAGAATTCTAAATTTTAGTCAATGCTTAAGACTCGTACTTGGTGTAAAAGGAATTCTTGTCCATTGTGAACTACCTCATACCACACTGTGTTAAATTGGCCATACCAGCAGTAATTCAAAAGAAAAATCCAATTAAAATTAATTCAAAGGACAAATCCAAGGAAACTACAGAATATTGATCATTTAAAGTTAGACGGAATAATTCTATACAATAATTTAACAAATTAATCCATAATCCTAGCAGCACATGACAGCAACATGACTCCATGAAATAATCTTTATTTTAGACACCAGGAAATAAACAACTTTTCTATTTCAACATTTGTTTATGTAGAAAATACCCTTCCAATGTATTCACTGTTTATCGGTTTTGGAAGGGGGGGCACCGGTACTTGTACAGCAACTTTAACTGAACCCTGGAAGAGCATCAAAGAGACTTCAGCACCCCAACAACTATGCATGAACTCCTGATACAATTTCGAGTGTTGGACAAAGACAATACACTTAGCTAAAAAGGGCCACACGCCTGTTGCTTCAACAATTTGTGAATGTATTCACAAAACTTTACATCAGGATTCTACAAAATACTGTTGAATTTTCTGAGTGATTATTAAACATTTTAATTCAGAGAAATAATTTACGCAATATTATAAAACCTCTATAAAAATAGAAAAAGGCATAATAGTTAAGTAATATACACAATCTGGTCAATGGTTTCTCTTCCATGTCCATAAAAACACCAAGACCCTGTAGGCCTCAAGTATTAACGAAATGATTAATCTTTCCTTGTTATGATAAATATTTACTCATCATAATTGATCATGAATACAATTTTAAGTGTACAGAGTAACTCACATGCGAAACTATACGTAGGAAAGAAGAAAACAAAGGGTAAAAAGGAGACAGTAATTACTTGGTTTATATCACAAGAATATGTTGGTGTGGAAGTTAAAAAAAAAAACTGAAAAAGTCTTCTCATTTTTTAAGTACCATCTGTAATTTTCGACAGACATCACACTCAAGATGCAATTATTGCTGAAAGCATACAACGACCACTTGGACTGAGGTGAAACAATTTCGAAACATTCCTCAAAAAACAAAATCCAAAAAACAAAAACAAACAAAACAAACCAAAACCAGGCAACTTGAATGTCATCTCTTCAAAAGTTCTACATAATACTTTGAATGTCATTTCCGTGGCACGAAGTGACTTTAGCAGTGGGTAGTAATTAATTAAAATGCCTTGGGCAAAATTAAAGTGACTTGTGTCCTTAAGATGACAATTAAGGAAATGATTATATGTGAAATGCATACCAACAGCTTTAATCTTTCCAACCCATAATAAAACAAAAAAAATGTTAGGGACGCCCATTCGGTACTAATTAGCTATTACGCTTTAGGTTTAATTTACGTTAATTTGACTGATCAAAAATGACGCAATCCTGAGAGTAAACATGACATCCCTACATCTGTCAACTGACCAGCTTGTGCTGAGCAACATGGTTGTATATGCTAAAAATAACAGGGAATTTTTTTTTAATTATACCAAATATACGATATTCAGATAATTTTTAGTTTGTTTTGGTATGTGAAAAAATAAATACATTTTATGAAACCTACAAAGTTTTTCAATTTTTCAGCCAAAAACAAACTTTCACATCAACCTATTTAGGTAAATTAGCAGTATTTTAAATAAATAAATAAATAAATAACTTAAATAAATAGACAAAACAATAAAAAGGCATCTATGGAAATAGGGTCTGATGAAGAGCAATCTGACATTCAAGATGCTCCAAATCATGGTGTAAGAACGATTATCGTTTGCATGTATGCAGCAGTCCTCCAAATTCTATTTAAAAGGCAGCTTACAAGGAGGCATCAGTTTGACTATCCAAGTATACGATTCGAGTCAATAGTGTAAACACAACAAGTAAATCTGCAGGAACATGACTGGGATGAGATAATGACTGTGGAACTGAGAGCAGTCAGCGACTTGCTTTCATTGTGCAACATCTTTTGGTTGAACGATTTACACACAGCAAAAAGATTAATATGGCACCAAAATGGTAAGTAAAGAAACAAATTTTCAAAACATGAAGTCTAACAATTTGAATTTCTTAGTCGAACAACCTCAATTTTGCATGTTGCTTTTCCTTTTCTTTGTGATGTTTATAAGAAGGAAGATATGTAGGAAAGGTAAACAGGAGTGAAGGAACAGTGGGAGAGGGTTAAGGGTGGGGCAGGCGTTTGAACTTTTCCAGTGTCACACTGAACTTACCAGAAACACATTTTCAAACCAAGTCCATTTTAGAGTAAAAACACTCAGTATGGCTTGCTGTCATTTTTGGATCGTTTCAGTTGAACCTTCAGTCGTTTCATTCCGATCTGGAAACCGTTCATTGACTGAATGGCCGCCTGGGATGAAACTGGATTGTCATAACTCACAAAGCCTGCAAATACACAAATTAAACATTTCTTTACCTAGGGTGAGAAAACATTGAATAAAAAAAAAAAAAAAAAAAACACGAATCAATAATTTAACTAATACGATTCCATTTCTAAAAGTTACACAAGTGTCCTGGAAATTCTAAAATCACTAGAAAATTCCACTTCACTTTCTATCCAATTTGGCCACCTGCCTAGACCATGCACACGCCTTCACGTGGCAAGTACTAAACCAAGGAAAGTGGGGGAGGGGCAGGTTTAGTGACCCTGGGGATCATGCCTTTTTTTGCCATACTGTACTAGAATTAAGTGCAATTGCACCTCCACTACAGTAGTTGGCTGTGGCGCTCTCATTGTTGTGCTACAATGTCGGGGATTTTCGCAGCGAGTAAACAATATGAAGTGCAGTAAAATCTCTCAAGAAACAACATGGAAAAATTTCTAAAAGGAATGAAGAGAAAGGCAGAGAGGATTTTTATTTTTCCGCATCAAATGGTGCAATAAGTTGTCAAACAATGTTTACAGTTTAAATAAGTACGTATTTTTATTTTATTTTATTTCAGGCAAATTGGTGCACTTTAAATATTTTCTGTTACAGTTTAAACAAAGAATGTTAAAGTTTTCTTTGTTGTAATTTGAACTGTATTTCTTTTAGTTTGTTTTTAATGTTAATAAGGATACACTGTTATGCAGAGGAGTACTAATAGAGACAAATAATACTATTTATAGGTCACACACACAGGGAGAGGGGCATGAAATTTTTTCTTCTTGCTGGGGGGTGTCACATAAAATAATTGAGAAGCACTGACCTATGCAAACAGTAACAGTTTGTAATTAATCACACAAAAGCTCGAAGACCTACAGTGCGGTCTGAATAAAGCCTTAAGTAAAATGAATCTCAATGGCCCAAAATCACTGCAGAACAAAAATGAACAGCTTACCAAAACATTTGCTGAGGTTAGTCTGTTTGTCTATGAAAACCTTGGCAGAGATAACATTGCCAAAAGGCATGAACATCTGAAGCAAGTCCTGGTCACCAAACTCCTGTGGCAGGTGATAAATGAAGAGATTTGCACCCTCTGGGCCTATAGAGCACATCGAAAGGAAGTAAAAGAGAAGAGTGGGAAATGATAAAAAGGTAAGGGACTGATGGAAATATATAATCCCAACACCACTCCTGCTGACCTTTTAAATGAAGGATAGAGCAGGGGATATACATATAGGTGTGTGTACAGGGTACAGGTAGAATCTGCATTTACGTAACCGTAGTGTCAGCATCAGAATTTTGAGAGTCTAAAGCTTTTAGCAGGGTTTTTTTTTTTTTTTTTTGCAATAACCTGCAGAACCATGAAGGCTGTACTCTAACAGACTCTCTGCAGATCTGTGTAATTCCATGCACTGGTTGGTTTCGAACACTGCTGTGTGCACTTGAGGGTCGAAATACTTTCAAAAGCAATAACTTTCCGCAAAGCCTCTTTACACAATTAGGATGCATGTTGGAAAAAAAAACTGAAATTTTCCCTCTGAAAAAATGCTTGAGCGCTACTTGTGTATGAGGAATATTAGTTTGCTGACTGAAAAAACTGCCAAATACACAATCAGTGTGAACTTGGTCCCTAAATGAAAAGCTGAGGTTTAGTCGTCCAAGTGTGATTAAAAACAATGTGCGTAATGAAATTTTTTGAATTTTTATATTAAGAGTGTAATGAGGGAAAAAAAGTTAAAATAGGCGTTTTGCTGATACGTGAGCGCGGCCATATTTTATTTGCTGATGACGTACAAATGCCACTAGAGCCAAATCATTCGATTCAACAGGACTGTACCATACAGTGCGCAGAGCTGAATAGAACGAACACAAAATGGCTTAAGGCCATCACGCAGAAATACAACTGTACATGTTTGAGCCAGAATATAGCTCAAATCAATCGAGTGATCACGAAAATTCAAGTGATAGTAAAGATGACTTATCGGGCGATATTCTGGGCAGATCTCTGCAACCTGCAAACAATTGGTGTGCTTGTACACGGTGTACTGCGCATGCGAGCTGCACAATCAGTGAGCAGAGCTGAATAGAATGAACACACCCTGGCTGAAAGCTGGGCCACTGTATTAGACAACAAACTACAGAGTATGTATGTATTTTTTTCATGTCTATAGAAACTCCCTAGAATTAGCAATAAGTCAAGAGTGTGACCGCTATTGACAGATCTAATAATTGAACATATCGATCACCGTTTTAATTTCTGGTATTCACGTCTGTGTAAACGGTCGGTGCGTCCATGGCCCGATTTTGCAGGTCTCTGCACAAATATAGTCGGAATGGCACCAGCTACTTGCACTT
>JAQNCB010000014.1:14900217-14915534 GCA_030068295.1 Euristhmus nudiceps
GCAGAAGCCCGACCACCAGGCGCTCGCCTTCGAGCCCCTCCCCCAGGCCTGGCTCCAGGGGGGGACCCCGGTGACCCACGTCCGGGCAAGGGAAACTGTGTCCTTTGTTGTTGTCGTCCCATGGAGGTCTAAAACTTATTTAAAAAAATAAATAAATAAATTCACCCACCTTCTCCATTATTCCTCCATGGCATCATATACTTGATCTTTAACAATTTGTAACAGGTCAGATATGTTTGCAACTCTACCACGCACACCACTTTCGCTCAACGTTCTGATGGTGGGCTCAAGAATACCAACAATGTTAGCCAATGTGAAAGGCACCTTTAATCTCTTAAAATTCACCCAGTGTCTTTTAGACATCCTATTTTATAATATGCTCTTAGAGATGGTACATATGGTGTTAAATTTCCTCCATAGTTTTGAGGGCGGATTCGGCAGAAGCCAAACTCTTTACAGATGGTTTTGTAATGTTTTGCAGCTTGATGAAAATCATTAACTCTTTCTGTTGTCCACACAAATCTCATTTCTTTCTGGCATGATTTCTTTCAACAAACACATGTTGTTTTCAGACTTTGACAGATAGCTGTTCCTGAAATAAAATAAGGGTGCACAATCATACCGGATTGTCATCCAATTGACTGAAAATATCCAACCCTAATTTCATCAAATTTAACTCCTAATCCTAAAATTTTCCACATACTTTGCAACATTGAGGTAATATTAAATGATTTTCCCCAAAATATAAATAACCAAGTATAATTTTTGGCTTGTTTCTCATATTGGGTTCTTTTTATTTACGTCATAAACTTAAGCACCACTGTACATGTAATATGCATATTAATTGCAACATTCAGCAGAGTACAGTCAGCCAAGATTGAAAGTGGTAAATTGGGCTATTTTTGATCATCTAACCTGAGGGGTTCAGTGAAAAAGGTTTAAAAAAAAAAAAATCTTGCTTTTTTACTACACAATAGTCAAAAGCACTGAGCGTTTTAATGAAACATTTAAATGAATTCTAAAAAAAAATTTTTTTTGCACTGAAAGAGCAATACTTGATGTGAGGAACAATTACTGTGACAACTGTAACAGGGGCAAAACAACATGGCATAAAATACTATAATTTCTAACACCGATATGTCTATAAAATTACACCTGACCAATAGAATACTGGGTAAAGCTCGTTACCTAGCATAGTCTAAAGGTATGAGAGGCTCTGCATCACTACAGTAGATTAGACAACAGAAAACGGAGATGAAAGTTAACCTGGAGATGCACTAGAAGAACTTTTGTTTTGAAAAGAAAGCAATATTAATTATTCACATATCTGTGATTTAAGTTCTGTTTGTAACATTTTGCAATTTGCTATATAATATCAAGTGCTTTAATTTTGCAGTGTCGAGTACTTCAAATATAGTGTTATTTTTTTGGGGCCCAAAAAAGAGAGAGAGGGAAAAAAAAAAATGACACTGCTTGCTCATCAATTTCATTTTAAAAAATAATTGCCGAAAGATTTTTTTAAACTAGGAAGATGGAGTGAGTGTGTGTGTGTGTGTGTATAAAAATCTAAATCAATAAATAAATACAGACCCCCCCCCCATCTCACCTGACATGGGATGGAGATTGTTGAGAGCATTCCCCGAGGATGCGGATTGCTGCAGGAGCTGCAAATAAAGCTAGACATTACACCAAAACAGAGAACACAGAGAGTCAGGACTGCTTCCAGGACTGTGAGAAGAGGAGCGAGAAAGAGAGCGAGAGAGAGAGAAAGAAAGAAAGCAAGTCCAAGTAATGGGGAAAATAAAAAGATGAAAATGGTCCGTAATGGAGTACAAATAAGTAATGATGCACCAAAACGAAAATCTGGGGCCAAAACTGAACCACTACAGCAAATATTACATAGAACACCAGACGGTTGCAAAACTCAAACAGGTCTGAGAAATAAAATGATTGGCGATTTGCGACTCTATTGAGGCTGGTTTACAAGTGTGCACTGAGGCATGCTCATATATCTGTGTCTGAACACACACAAGGTTATGGTTAGAACACAGAAAGCACAGAGATTACTGATTTGCACACACATTAAATTCTACCAGCATGCCGTGCACACATCAGGCAAATACTGATCGGTCAAACCCAGAAAGCCCTGAAAACCAAAGAGCAAGCAAACATGCTTAATGTTTTATTCCCTCAACATTGTATCCTGTGTGCATTTTACGTAAAATCAGTTCATAACTGATGCGTTATTAAAAACAAACAAACAAACAAAAAAACCCTACACCCCATCACAGTGAGCAAAATGAGCCTTGCACAAATTAAACACTGACCACTGTACTCCTGCACACCAATAACATGTTCCCCGATCGGAAACAATGCCTTTGTGAGACTATCAACCAAGTATGTAGTGTTAAAATGAACAAGACATGTGCACAAAAATGTAATATACGGAGAAAAATCTGCAGTCGCTCATTATTGGGGTTAATGGCATGCACAGTGTTATATTTTACTACTACTAATCTATCTTCCCATATAAAAACTTAATACTTAAGTCTTAAGACATCCACACTGATATTACATCATATAACAAGAACTCATCTTCACAACAATACACAGAATGAAAACCAAAGTGCTCACGCTCAAGACTGCTCTCTTCTCATACACCATATCCACACCTGTCACTGCTGTAGCGTAATCTTAAGTCTTTACAGCCCCATGGAAACAAGTAGTATAGTATAAACCTCAACATCACACCCATTGCTCATTTTCCTCCTGCACTGAGAATCATTCACACATTTCCCCTTACAGGCTAGTCTGATGGCTACCAGTCCACCAGACTATCAGCTCATGAAACCCTCAAATAAAGATATGCAGATGCATAAACCAGCCAGGTCAGAAATTTAAAAGACATCTAATAATCATCACAGTGACTTTTTTGCGATTTAAATTCAGTCACAGATTTTTACAACTAAAATAACACCACACAATTTCATTTTAAAATGTGCCTCCATATCCCACCATGTACACTGCTGCATTCCAGGGCAAGACACTGCAGTTATAAAAAAACTATTCTAATATCCAGAAGGTTATTTTGCAAAAATCTCCGTGGAACTGTAAGATCAAAATCATTGTCCAGATAACTGACCAATAAATAATGGTCACATCCCTACAGAAAGGCTCAGTAGCAGCATGGGGAAAGTAAATAATTAAATGGATAAGTAAATAAATAAAAGGAGAAAGTTTGTAAAAAGTAGCAAAAAGTAGTAAGAAGAGAGATTAAAAATAAGGGACAGAAAAGAATTTTCACAGCACACCCATGGAGCAGCACTAACACATTCACAAAAGGGCTCCACATCTATGTTGGCAAAGAATGAAGAACACCATCAAAAAGCTCAAGGAACTTGAAATAAGCCAATCAGAAACAACAAGGACATAATTTCATGGTCAAATTGGTCAATGAGAAGTTTGAATAGCCAAACACAGATCTGTTGCCCAGGTGCAAAAATCATCAAGTACAGCACAAAGAAATGGTGTACAACACAAAGACTAATTCTTCTTAGACAATTTCAACTTTTTCAAATAACTAACAACTATAATAATAACTATAATAATAATAACAATAATAATAGGCACACCATGTAAGTATTTTAGAAAGATCTGCATGCACTACTCGGATAATATAGCAGCATGTCTCAGGTGTTCAAAATCTAGACTAAGCTCTGTGCCCATTACTGCCCATGCAATGCCATGTACAGTGCCTAATATAAAAAATACAGGGTGCTTTATCACCGGGGAGGGGTGTATATAGACTGCCTACTCAGTGAATTTGTTAGATGCACTATTCAGTTAAAAGCAACAAACCAAAAAAAATTCAAATAGAAATATTCCTGGTTTACACTTCTGTGCTCAAATGTGTTTTTAACTCCCATTTGTAGGTCCAATTGTCTCTCATACAAGCCTCCAGAAGCCAAACAGCACATTTTATATCTGGGGTGAGACTTCACCAGCCTTCAGGCGAGTGTTGACTGGTCGATGAAGGGATGCCATGTCTGGGTGAATAACCACAAAATTGTGTGATAGGCTGTATGAGCATTCTTTTGCAGGGTTCCAGCAACAACATCACCAATATACACCAAAGTTTGGATCCCTCTCATCAGAAAACAAGCTGAAATTTAAAGCAGATTGACTGAAGACCGGGTAAAGTGTATTACATACTGTACACTTTCAATGAAAGTTGAGCCTGGTCTTCCTCCGGACATGCCCATTCTCCTGCTGTTGTAACCCTGTGTCTCAATGCATGGTGTGTTCTGTCCAACATGCTTGTGAATTCTTTATTTTTCGGAGTGACACTAAAGGCTGATTTTTTGACATCCGTGTAGAACTTATGTAATCTATTGTATACCACTCCTGAACTTTGCATACACATCACGCACAGTACTGCATTTCCTCCTATGCATACATTTCTCATCACTCCTCCTTCTCCAAGAAATTTGGAAATCTGTTACATGCTCTACAGAGGCCGTGCATTTGACCAGTATGTTCTTTAGGGATTCCAAAAAAATATGCTTACTAACAAGTGGCAATACGAGATAGAGATCCTCAGCATTCTCAAAAGGTAAGGTACACCCGAGCCCAGTGGCTCATCAGAGCTGATGCTTATCCCCGGGTTCTGTAGCGTGAAGCGACCAAGTTCAACTCCTCCTGGCTAGTCCATCACAGGTTACCTTCCCAGTTATTTTTTTCTTTTTTACTGGTACCCACTTATACTGCTGGTTGGACAGGGGCACACTTGTGGATAAGATCTTGCCCAGGGGTCTTAGCACAGTGGGTGTCTCACCGAGATTCGAACCCACAACCTCCTGATCATGAGCCCATCATTCTAACCACTACACCACCGGCCCTTTCAGCATTCTCATAGCCACCAATTAAAGGCCTGAGAACCAGAGTAGTCTCACCAACAGAAAGCTGGTTTTGAGAAAAATTACATTTCTTCAGGAGAACATTGGAATTCTCAGCCTTGACAGAACACACAGACCTTATCCACATCTGTCAAATTATGACCTCGTTTTTCCGGTGGGATTAGACCACTGTGACTCTCAGCCCTTCATTTCATATCTGCAGTGAAATGTTAGAATTTTATAGACTTTTCTGGCTCCAAGCAGTTTATACTTTGCTCTAGTATCAAGGCAGCCACCAGCCCCACAGTACCTTCAAATCATTGACAAAAGTGTAAGCCAGGCATTAAATAAGTGTCTGTGTGTAGAGGTAAGCTGTACTCACTGCGAGATACTGGGGGGCTAGTGAGTTGAGGCCAGTTAAATTTCCCCACATGGAGGCAGCATTGAGTTGCTGCATCTGTTGTTGCAGCTGCTGGGCCATGCGCTTCTGTTCTTTATCCTTCTGTGTGTCTGCAAACTTCACCACGATGGGGGATGAACAGCCCTGATCAGCAACACGGACATGTTAAATATATTTACATACGAGCTAGATAACGCTGACCATAGTAGCAAAAGGTGAAGAAACAAGGTAGAGAAGAGTAGACAGGCTAAAACTCTCGTACCTCCATGGTCTGTGACTGGTGCATGGATTTAATGGCAGATTGGGCCATCTGTCGGGCTGTGAATGTGACAAAGGCACAACCTAAAAATGGTACAAAAGATAGAAAGTAGTAAGTAAAATAAACCTTTTATTTTTAAACCCGAGAGGGCAGGGCGCTACTTAAACATACAACAGCAATACTTTGATAGAACCGTGGGCAGAGTTTATTGGAGCAATGCTCGCGAATGTAAGATGAGCCGAGGCCGCCTCACCACGACTCAGTCCATCAGGTCCTCTGAGAATGCGACACTCCTCGATCTGACCGTAGGGTGAGAACATGAGCCGAATGTCATTTTCGTTGCATTTCTTGGAGATCATCCCGATAAACAGCTTTCGATCTTCTACCACTGAGATAGGAAGAAAAAAAGTAGCTGTTCAGTATTTCGCCTGTTATTTCCAAAAACACACAGTGTCAATAACCAAATACCAATGTAGTCAGTATTTCACCATCATAAAACAACCACCACCAACACAGACAGATGAATGGCAGAACACACCATGATCTCCCAACTGTCATGCTGTAGCACTTCACGCTACATAGGTCAGTGACATACTACAGCATACCACAAGCATACGTAAGCCGCACAAGTAGTTTTTTTTTTTTTTTTTTTTTTAAAGGGGGTAAATAAAGTAATTGACGACTGGCTAAGTAAAAGTACAACGAGGAGGAATCGCGTGGGAAGATATGGAAACAACGGCCGTCGACCGTGACAGTTGGAGAACGTTTGCTGCAGAATGTCCAACACGGGACAGGAGGACCCAAGACTAGGGCAAAGATAAAGCCAGGGTGCTCAATCCTGCTCCTGGAGAGCTACCTTTCTGAATATGTTTGCTCCAAACCCATGCCCACCTGACCATCCAGTCATCTAATCAAGGCTTCAGTCTTTGAAATGAAGTCTTCATTTCAAAGTCTGAAGCCTTGATTAGATGACTGGATGGTCAGGTGGGCATGAACATATTCAGGAAGGTAGCTCTCCAGGAGCAGGATTGAGCACCCCTGGATAAGGCCAAGTAAAAGTTTCATGAAATTCGATACTGGCATATTTTTTTTTGGTGTCCACCCTCCCATCTAACATTAAATATTCCGCAAGCCATAATGTTTTTTTTATGTCCCATTTCTATTCATTTGTGCAACTTGAATAGCACTGTAATTAAAGTGCAGCACTTGAAAAATACACCAAGTTTCAGAATTAAATCCACACCCTCTCAAGGGCAAACTACAGACTTGCTGACATCACCAGAGCGCAGAATTGGAGGAGGTTCCCACTGTCTAGGTTTTGTGATCACATGGCAGCCACAATCTCTCTCACACACACACAACAAACATCACATTCGAAGCTGGTGAAGCAATCTGATTCCTTGTCCAAGAGCAAGTGAGGTTGTGTGTGAGATTACCATGAGCATTCAAACTAACACTTTTGCATATTTTGAGATGCTCCACTCGAAACTGTTTGTATTTTGCCGCTATGAAGCAAGCCTTTCAATAGGAGAGATCACACTGAACTTTAAGACATAGAAAAAACAAATACTAGATACATGGATCTCAAAAAAAAAACCCAACACACCAGTAACTCGTGTGGATGTGACCAAATAATCAAGTTCAGCATTCAGAACACTGGGCAATGTCTTAATCCTATTGTGAATCCCGTCATTGCTAAGAAAGCCACAAATACTTACAGTTGTTCTTCTCGCTGTCTGCTGGCTTCATCTGAATGGGATGATGCATCTGGTGCACAAAAGTACACATTACAATTTTTAACCTTCGTGTACACACACATGGCTATTTATCAATTTAATTCCAATGCTCTTATAGCCTACTCACCCCTGGAAGAATTTTCATATTGTGAAGGGCATTTTGTGCTTCTAATGCGGATTTGCGTGTGTAGTATGTGACAAAACAACAACCTGCAAATAAGGTGGGAAGAGGAGGAAAGGAAAAAAAGGGGGGAAATGTTAAACACCATTAGGTCATTAGAACTCGTATATCACCAACAACATGAAAATTACCGCATTAACACCAGAGGTTTTAGGACGCTGATTGTACACTGCGAGGACAAAAGGAAAATCAGATGCATTAATATTACCTCGGATTGCCTTTTTCTTTGATTATGGCCAGTGTTCACTATGGCATCGTTTCAAAAGCTTAATGCAATGTCATATTTACTTGATGCATTTAGGCATCACAGGTAGACCCTTTATTGACAAGGAGAATTGAGCCACTCCAAAACACATTGCAAACACTTAAGTGGGGTTAAAGTCAAGAAGCTCCGGTCAATTCATAAGTGAAAATGATTCCTCATGTTCTCTAATGACTCAATGTCCACTGACGGGATAACCTGGCCATTCATTACATTCAGGTCATTGTATGAATCCATTTATTGCCACTTGATGTTGCTGAGCCTTGACCTGACCAACTGAAGTTAGTGTTATGATCTGCGCTTGCTTCTGTCAGTCAGGTCAAGGCTCAGAACCATTAAGTAGCAATAAAATGAATTTGGATGATAACCTGGCCATTCATTACTTTCAGATCATCACTTGACGTTATTTTATTGTCACTTATTTGCAGCCCCAAATCATGACATGGTCTTCAGAGGCTTGTACAGCCGCCACTATATTACATCAGTTCATGCGCATCACTTTTGACATGCCCATCTAAAGCCATCAGGTCTCATTTTTTTGATTACTCCATTATCTTTATTTTAGAGAACCGAAGCCAGCTCTAAAACTGAAGTCCTCCTGGTAGGCACCTCTTCCACTCTCTCCAAGTCTAATAGTTTTTCCATTGCCATCAATAACTCAACTGTCCTCCCTTCCCCTCAGGCTAACAGTCTGGGCGTCATCCTTGATCGTACACTGTCTTTTCATTCTCACATGAATAATATCACTTGTTCTGCACATTTTCACCTGCGAACATCTCCCATCTGTGCCCTTCTCACACACCCCACACCACTGCCATCCTTGTCCATAGTCTCGTCACCTCCCGGATTGATTATTGCAGTTCACTTCTTAGTCTCCCCAATAAATCCCTCCAGAAACCGCAGCTTCTCCAAAACTCTGCAGCACACATCATTATGCAGATCCCCACCATTCACCACATCACCCCCAGCTTACCATAATACAGAGAATTAATTTCAAAATACTCCATCACCTTCAAAGCACTTCACAACCTGGCCCCACCATAGATACCTGACCTTCACATCGCCACTCCTGCCCGCGCTCTGCGCTCCTCTTGCACTCGCCAGCTCTCTGTCCCCCCTGTTCGCCTCGTCACCAAGGGGAGAAGAGCGTTCAATCACTCAGCTCCCTAGCTCTGGAACTCTCTCCCTCCTGACCGCTGAACCATAGACTCTCTGCCACTCTTCAAATCCAGACTCAAAACTCACCTGTTCAGACAATCCTACACTACCTAGTCACACACTCACTTTCAATGTTATCCTATGTATTATTTTGTTTTTTTAATATTTGTCTTTTCTGTAGTGTCCTTGGGTGTTTTGAAAGGGGCTTTTTAAATAAAATGTATAATTTTTACTCAAGCAATATTCTTATGAACAAACAGCCCTTTAATAACAATCCCGTGAGCTCCCATCACACTGTGCATGTGGAAATGCTCTTAATATTTTCTCATTTCTGATGGTTTGAAAATAATCAACGAATTCTTGGTATACCGATATCCATTATTAAATGTCCTATTAAAAAGACCTTTGCTCTGTGGGGGATTCTGATTCCTGTCTCTGAGGACGTTGATTTCATAGACGGCACCATAGGGCTCAAAAAGCTCCCGCAGCTGCTCTTCTGACCAGGACCGAGGGATCTGACCCACAAACATCTTTATAGCATCAATATCAGGCTGGTCTGGATGGTCCAGTGTCCCATTCATCTTCTTGGTTCTGAAAGAAATGAAAGCATAGTTAGAGTAATGGTGAGCAACACCCAACTGAAATTATTAAGCAGTGACTACAGTAAAGAGGTAATGGTTGGTTTGAAGTTTTAAAAGGGGTGGGGTATAGAAAGTGGACCAAAAAATATGCATCTTAATACTGGAAAAATTAAGGCATTCATTCATAATTGCGCACAAATGGGGCTGTAAGGTGCAATACTAGGGTTTCAGTTACTGATACATTAAATGACCACTGATGTAGTCAGAATTAGTAGTACAGCCCATAAAATGTGTTTGTATTTTTTATTTTTAAACATGCACCATCTGTCCGGTCTGTGACAAGGCAGCCCCATAAACAGCAATGCACTGTGTTCTGACACCTTTCCATCATATCCAGCATTAACAGTTCCAGCAGTTTATTCTACATTAACTCTTCTGTTAAATCAGTCCAGAGACAACAGCCTTAACAGGAATCATGATCCTCTTGCCAGTTCACATCCATGGTAGGCATCAACCACCGTATACTATTTCCTGTTTTGGAAATGAGGCGCCTAGTTGTTTAACCACCAACAATGTGGAGCCTGTTAAAGTCAGTCAGACCCTTAAACTTGTGCATTTTTCTTGCTTCAAACACATCAATTGATAGTTTACTTTACACCCAACATATCCCACTCCTTGGCAGGCACCACTATAATGAGAATGAACAGCATTAATTTCACCAGTCAGTGGTCATAAATGTTTTTGTCATAGCTGACTGTATTTGAAATCAACAAACCAACATTTGTCAACTAAATAACAGCAGTACAACAAACAATCTCTGCAGATTGTGCTCTGTCTGCACTGCTCGGATCTGTCAGTGTTCTTTTCATAGAGCTTTTGTTCAGTGCAAAAAAAACAAAGATAACAATAACCTAAAATACAAAAAAGTAAGGCCATTTCCAAACAAGCTTTGTATTTTTTAATTAATTTATTTTTATCTTTTTTTTTTTTAATTACAGGAACACTTCAAGCTTAACTAGATGAGCCACCTGGTGAAAACTTTTACATGGCAAAGTTACAGTAACCTTGACCTCCAAAATCTAATCAGTTCTCTCGAGACAGAATGGATTTTTATGCAAAGTCAAAGTGTTCTTAATGTTTCACTCAAAAAGGGAAAAAAAAAAAAAAAAAAAAGGCACAAATGGTTGTCCATATGGACCAACATAAAAACAATGTCTCAGCCCTGGCATTTACTTGAGCAGAGGCATAAAACCAATAATATGTTAATATCTTAAAATCTTAAATTTTATCTACTATTTGGCATACTGTATTTTAATGACTGGAGACAACTTGTATTCAGTCGAACGTGTTAGTTGCTTTTTTTTTTTTTTTTTTAAATAAATGCTAAATGTTTGATGCAGTGGAGTTTATTATTTAATGTAAATTAAAAATTGCTAGTAAACTCCAAACAACAAAAATCAAATTAATGATAAATAAATATTGGGGTCAAATCTGCAATCCATGCTCCATGTTCGTAATTAATTATCTGTACTAGCCAAGATTCTCTAGTATTTTATGAGATGTACCCCGGGCGGGCGGGATGGAGAGATTTAAAAAAAAAAAAAAAAAAAAAAAAAAAAAAAAAAAAAAAAAAAAAAAAAAAAAAAAAAAAAACCTGTAAAAAGATAAAGATCTGTAAGGCCATGGAAAACTATTGATACCAACATTTTTTAAGCATATGAAGCTCAAGATTAAACGCTACCAAAATGATGGGCAGGGGGAGAGGGGAAGAAAGAAAAAATAAATAAATAAAAAAAATAAAAAAAAGTGGAATGGGAAAGAAGGGGATCATCATCATCATCATCCAAAGCACATCATATCTGTCAAACATGGTGGAGGTAGTGTTCTTACTGGGCAAGGCTGGCTGCCAGTGGAACTGGATTAGTGATTTATATTGATGTAACTGCTTACAAAATGAGTAGGATTACAAAAAAAACCCACCATTGAACATAAGGACATGTGCAGCTATCTGCATGATACATACCCTCACTGAAAAGAAAAACAGGTACATCGAAGGCAGATCACCAGGGAATAGATTCACAAAGTCAGTATACAATCAGTGTCAGTGTACATCTCAAACAAAAAGAGACACAAATGAGGAAGCCCTGAAAATACTAGCATCCAGACAAAATAATTTAAGATGAGTTACATGTTAACAGTACATTGACAAGATATCAGAAGTTTTATAGTGAACGAGATCACCATTATTTCTGTTGTATAGCCCCCAAATGTTCCATATGATAGCAGTGGCTAAATGCTAAGGGCATAATATTTTTAGTCCAATGTTATATAACAGGAAATTTAATTTTCAGCTGAAAATACAATTGAACCTCGCTCGACCGGATCCCGATCGTACAGATTTCGGGTCCTACGGACAACCCAATTTACTTTAAGGATAGTTCGCAAGCGCAGCGCCACGAGCACGACGGTAAACGAATTACGACTTCACTCTACCGGACAATTCACTAATTCGGGCACCTTATAACCCCTTTTAGTCCATATGAGCGAGGTTCAACTGTATTTTCATCATGTCGGTGGGGGTGGGGGGGGACACACCCCCTGAAGGTAGACGATTTTTAGATATTTACAATAAATTTTGTATATTTTAATTGATAAGAATAAATTCAAGCATGAAACAAAACAAGTTTAATAATAATTAAAAAAAAAAAAAAAAAAAAAAAAAAAAAAAAAAAAAAAAAAAAAAAAAAAAAAAAAAACTTACTGCTTTGAAAATAACTGCACCTCAATGTCATTAAGCCTAACCCTAAACCCTGACGACTTTCATTAACATTGAAAGTTTAAACAATTAAAACGGCTTAAAACCAGATGAAATGTTGCTTTTAACAGTCAGACTAGTGCAGAAACAATTATACAGGAAAGTGTCATGTCGTGGCAACTTCCCGCCACTAGGGGGCACTCATTCAGATTGCGCTCTGCTCGTCAGCTGTGAGTTCTGAGCTGTGTGCATCGCCCTTTTAAGTGCTGAACTGTGGGTGTGTCGGGGTATTCCTGATTACGGAAGTCTGTTTACTTTCTTTGATTTATCCTGTCAGTCTGGGCCACAGAGAGTGTGTGCTGTGTTCGGTTGTTTTATTTTATTTTCCACTTCAATCTGTGCACCAGAGTTACCCTGAAATGAAGTTTGCTTTACTTGCAACCATCGTCCGCTCTGCTGCTCAGTCTGCTAATGGGTCTCTTCCACTTCTCTCCAGAGGGTGCGCAGTCGGGTTCTGTTTAAACGCTCACCCGCGACCTCTAACAGTATAGTATAGTATAGATACAATTATTCAAGCACTTCAAACTCAATAATTATCATGATTTAAGCCAAAGAATATTTGAACCTACTTGTGATCTGTTCTTTCGTTTTCTTTCTTCCCTTTCAGACTTTTAGCCAGGGATATAGTTTAAACCAGCCCCCCTTAACTTGCCGATTTTTGTCCCGATCATGTTTTGTCTTTTTTGCTAATGTGGCTGTGCACCCGTCCGCCATCTTGTGCTGTTTATTTAACTTGGGGACGGAATGAATGCCATCCAATAGGAATGAGTGATAGGAAACACAACCGCTTGGCAGCCAATAGATATGGTCAGTACATAGTGAGTATTGGAGGCCAGGTAAAAGCGAGTTATAGAGAGAAAACTACAAAGACCGTGGATCACGGCAACACAAGTGATGCCTCATTAATAGACCTTTTGCCATAGTTGCGAACAAATAAAGGCAACTCTACACATAGCTGTTTTATTCACCATTGGCGATCATTTAGCAAGATCCCTGCTAAGCACCCCCTAAAATTTTCTCCTCGGATTTAGACGATTTACAGAAATGACACTTGACATAAAAAGTCTGGGCTCATAGAGTGCTGGGCTCATGATAAGGAGGTCGTGGGATCAAATCTTGGCGATAATTTTCCTTGAGGGATTAATACAGCATACCAAAAAAAATATATATATAAATAATAATAATAATAATCTTGATTCAACCCACATACTTGGGACAACGCTACAATACTGTTCCAAATAACCAAGTATTTTCAAGCATGTCCGCATGCATTTGTACTTTTTAAAGTCGTCCCTGGGAACTGAACCAGGGCAAAAATTACAACAGCACTTCATCATCCCTTTCAGAACTTTAATTGAGTAGCACATCTGTGTTTCTTTTCTCGCAGTGTTTCTCCAAATAGAGCTAAACAGTTCTCATGGTAGCTGTTAAGCAGGTGTCGAGGAGAACCTCCAACAAAAGCTACATTACCTCAGTCTGAGCAAGTAGCCAGTTTTCTAAGTGAATAAAACAGGACAACTTTCACATGTTAGGCTACTAAAATTTTTTTTTTTTTAAATATTAGACAAAACCTTCATGAATATAACCTTTTCCAATCAAACCACTTATCATATGTCAAAAAGCTCAGTGTTGTGGTCATCAGGTTTCGTGTCCATGGGAAAACTAGTGAATGGAAAACATATCTGGACAAATAGGTCTATGTTAACTACAACCAATATTTATTTATAGACCAAAAAAACAAAAAAAAAAACCTGTTATCCAAAAACAAAGACTTAACCAGTACAGATTAGAACAATACTCACAGTGAACTTGAGTTCAGGCTACAATGTTCGACCATCATCTCTGGGAGAAAGTCCAGCTTAAACGAAGCCATTTTCTCAACCCCAAATCCACTGCTGCTTCTCCACAAAGCCACGACGCAAAGCCACAAGCAAGCTTTGAGTTATGACACAAAGCTTTAAAAGTAAAAACAAAATCCAGACAACGCAGTTGTATGAATGATGACAAGCCACAGGAAGGGCTTGCTAAGTAAAGTGCTCAAGATTCAGGGTTTGTAAACAGAGATTGAAGGGACTTGGGGTAAAAACATGAGTTGACTTCATTAAAGCTGACAAGGACTCGGAGGGAAAACAAACCGCAAAAAAACCACAGTACCTGAAGACACTAAACGCAAATCAACATGAAGCAGAGACACACAGCACTGTGATTAACACAGGCTTGACCACCTAACAGGGCAGGGACTGCTAATTGGGCCAAGGCTGGACGAACCACCAAAACCACTCCCCTGAATCCACAATAAAAAAGTGCTGATGAACTGGGACTTTGTGAGCTTTTCTCTTAGCCAAGCAGAACGGAGTGCAGCGTCAGGTAAACAGAGTGTCAGATTGATGCTGATAAAAGCGGCTGATCGGCAAGCATGAATGGAGACCGGTAACACACTGCTAATCCCTGTGAGGATGCACCCGAGGGGCACAATTGGGTTCCGGCACTATGCCATCATCCATGCACTCTTCCAGCGATACGATTGGCTGTTTGTGGTCACATGACTGGGTCTTATAAATCACTGGACCATAGTTAGAGAAACTAAGAGAAAATACAGGATGATCAAGTTGAATACAACAGCTGTTGGAGGAAAAAAAAAAAAAAAAACAGCATTAAATAATGAGAAAACAGCTTGTGTATGGACATGGCAGTCCTGTGGAGATAAGCACAACACTCAGTTACAGTGGAGGCCAGGTTGTACATTACATATTACCACATTGAAAAAAATAAATAAATAAAAATAAATAAATAAATAAATAAAAAGGTGAAAGAGGAGCAGAAAAACTGTTACCCAACTGGTGATTTATCTTGTGCATGAAAAAATGCACAAGATGGAATGGTTTAAACCAAAAACATATTCATGTGTTAGAATGGCCCAGTCAAAGTCCAGACCTAAATCTAATCGAGAATCTGGCAAGATCTGAAAACTGCTGTTCACAAATGCTCTCCATCTAATCTCACTGAGCTTGAGCTGTTCTGCAAAGAAGA
>JAQNCB010000014.1:15284791-15297252 GCA_030068295.1 Euristhmus nudiceps
TGTTGCACTATCCACTTTGCTGCTGTAACAATGCATTTTCCCCGTTTGTGGGACGAATAAAGGATTATCTTATCTTAATAAACAATTCAATGCGAACTCCTGAGTGTGCAGAAGGAACTCTCATATCTACTGGAGTCGGATTGAATGCCGAGAATCGTTAATTCATTAATTCTAACAATCTGATCAGGCAGAAATAAGAGTACCTAAATAAACCTTTCAAACAGCTGTTATTACACCTTAATGCGCTGGGATGTGAAAAATATATCCTATTATTTACTCCGAGGATCTCAGTTCAGTGAACAGGCCTTCAAAGTAACAAAGCTTCACATACATACACACCGAACCTGGCAGATCGGATTCCAATGTGTTTTCAGAACAGGTTTGACCTCTTTCACACCTGTACTCAGAGCTATCCATCATAAACATGCTGCATGTGTAACAGATGTGAAATGGCCCATACAAAAATAAATTAAATCATACCAGCTGTCTGTACTGGAGCATCAGATTAATACAAACATTCACTGCTAACAATCAGAAAAAAAACTTATTAGCCTGACAAAAGAAGCTCATTGCAGAGAAAGCAGCTTTTGTAAGGATTAAAACGGCACTTAAACACATTAAAACTGGGCGTAGCGGTTAGAGTGATGGGCTCATGATCAGGAGGTCGTGGGTTCGAATCTTGGTGAGACCCCCACCGTGCTCGGACCCCTGGGCAAGGTGTTAACCACAAGTGTGCCTCTGTTCACCCAGCAGTATAAATGGGTACCAGTAAATATACTGGGAAGGTAACCTGCGATGGACCAGCGTCCCATCCAGGAGGAGTTGAACTCCTAGTCGCTTCGCGGTACAGAAACCGGGGATACGCACCGGCCTGAGTCACTGGGCTCGGGTGTAAAAGCCCACAGACCTTGCCTATAAACACATTAAGGATATTTCTCTGTGCAAAAATGAACGACAAAGCTTGTGTTACAAAAATAAAGTACCTAATATGACACCCATAGAGGAATTTTATCAGAAATTAAACTATAAAGTAGCTTATTCTATCAGTTGAGTATATGAGCGGTAATGCAAAAGGTGTAGCTTCTTCAGGTAGCTGAATATGATGGGGAGGGAGGGGGTCTGTCTGGAGATGAGCCCCCTCACCGATGACAACATCAGGGGTCCAGTGGGTGTGGCGTCAGGTGCTACACCCTGCCGGAGTTCTTCAGGATATTACTTCAGTCGATACTTTTTTAGTTACAATTATTTCTACGTGTATATTTGTCTACAAGACACATAAAACTAAAACTCAATCAATTTCTAAAAACTCATCTCTCTCTCCTCTCGAGACCTGCTCCCAAGTTCCACGCACACACATCTGGTTAGCAAACATTAGCGAGCATGCTAAAGCTAACAGCATGGCTGCTCAAACAATATCATTACAAACAGATGAGTTATAGGCTGTAGGGAGAAAATTCATCACTATAATTTATTACTTCAGCCAAGAATAGGATGTTTTTGTGTTTGTTAGCAGGATTAGCAAAATGTTATGTGGCTTGGCGAAGGTTTGTGCTCTCTGGACTTCAAAATTATCTCCATCTATTCATTAAGTATTAATTAGTTTCAGAGATGGCATTTCTTGTTTAATACATTATTTGTATAACTTCACATGTACACACACTCATGCTTAGAGAACTCACTCGCTGTGAGAAGCCCAGCCCTACCACAGGGGCCTTCAGAGTGGCCATCAGAGCAGGCTTAGGAGTTTTACTATGTGCTTGACTTAGAGTACACAGACACTACACACACATCCACAGGAAAAAAAAAAGAGGAGAAAGAGGGAGCAACAAGAGGAATGAAAACAACACTAGCACGAGGAGGAAAAAGAGAATTAAACTGAAGAAGAGAACAGAAACTAACGATTGAATATGATCAGAGGAGAATCAGTGAAATTAAAAGAAGATAAAGTGAGATACAGTGAGGGAGACAGAGATATGTTCAGGACCGAATTTTGGAACGTTTCAGACGTGAAATTGCTCTCAGAAGCCATACAAATCTCTTAAACATTAAAAGCCTACTTTCCACTAATGCTACATTTCTAGCTTAAAGTCTGTTACAGAGCACAAATACCAGATTGTATACAATTCATCTGACAAAAAAACAAAAATTAATTTAAAAAAATAAAAAAAAGTACCAGACTGCGCTTATTTTCTTAAACTGCTTTAAATTCATCCTCCACCAGGCGGTGCTATACATCTCCAGCAGAAGAGCTGTAATTATTGGTGCTTAGTTTGTCTGTCTGTTTGTGGACAACCTTCTGACAAAACTACTGGATGGATTTCAACAAATCAATATATTATCCCAAATAAGTACTGGAAAATATTTGATGTCTGGAAGATCAAGGTCAAAGCACAAGAAAAAAAAAATTCCAGAATTCCTAATCCGTAACACAGGGCTTTTTTTTTTTTTTTTTTTTTTTTTTAAGATACCCACAAGATCTCCACTAGGGGGTGACATTTCATTATAACTATTCCAAGTCACAATAATTTAACGCAACAGTATTCTTCTGCGATAGCCTGGCGAACCCTCCTCGCCCAGAGTCGGCAGAGATGAGCGCCAGCCTCCTCGCGACCCTAATTAGGATTAAGCGGCTCAGAAAACGAACAAATGAATGAACAATGAATAGATTAATTATTGCCTCTGCATTTAACCCATCCAAAGTGAGCACACGCACATTTGGAACAGTGGGCTGACACACACACTGCGGGTGCCCGGAGACCATTTGGGGGTCAGGTACCTTGCTCAAGGGCACTTCAGCCGTGAAGGTGGGGGAAGGGAAGGTGCAGCTCATCTCTGCATCACCAGAAAATATAATAGCATATTTTTCTTGCTGGCACATGATTGGAACCAGTGACCTCTCGGTCCCAAGGCCGTTTCTCTTACCATTAGGCTACGGCTGCCCCTTATTAGTTTTTGCTCGAACACAATTCAACATGCATTTACATTTAACCCTGGCAAATTGCCCCACAAAAGTGCAGCTTTATTCCTGTGTGTTTGTGGGCATATTCCTCTGTGCTGAACGATGAGATGATTACACTACGCAGAAATGTTTGATGTGCTTTCTGTGTTTGGGTGCTTATCTACCTGAGAGGGTGGAGAAGTTGAAAAGGAGGTGGTGCACACTTCCTGCGAGTCCTCCACCCCGGCAAAAACCCCTGCCTCTTCATCGCCCGGAGCTCTGAGATGGCAAAATACATCAACAAAGAAGAGATTGACGAAAGAAAACAAGATTTTTTTTTAGAATACAAGTTGCAACCCACACAAAAAAAAAACACAATTACTTGTTCCAGTGTCTTCATAACTACGGCTAAAACCATATGCTAGCAGACTATGGAAATTACGGTAAACTACAGAATCCAAGAGTTTTGAAAGCGCAAACTAAAACACATCCGAGTCAGTCCTACAGACGTGCAATAGAACAAGAAAGGACCTGTAGTTGCAGGGGTGCATGACTGCTGTATTCCCGAGTGGACGCTCCACAAAGTGGTCGATGATGATGCCCATGATTGTGCCCGTCCTCTCAAACTGCCTGTAAGCCCAACACAAGTCAATTCTTCTCATTTCATCAATGGTATGCAGTGTGAAATTTTTCTCTTGATACACCACAATACAGTTTGTAAGCACAAGGAAAAAAATACTTTGCAGTCAGCACTGTACAAAACTGAATGCAAATAAAGCCTTTTTTTGATAGTCGGAACTAATTACACAGCTAGAACCATAAACTACGCAGAAAACCCTTGGGGAACATTGGAGTCCTTTTCTCTTTGTATGTGTGTGTATTCGGAGAGAGGTAGTGGATACCTGGAAGACATGAGGGCCAGATTGGTGCGGTATGCACAGGAGAGTGTAAGGGTGCCTATTGGAGTACCTACAACTCCAACACGTACTGTCTGGAAACCTGTACAGAGATGTAAACAACAGACAGAGGGCCTGGTTGAGAGAGACACAGAAGAGATGGCGAAATATTTTGTTGGGTACAAATAAATAATCCAAAATATAATTCCCACACTCCTGTAAAACTCTTACCCTCACCAAGTCCTGTTAACTGCACATCACCAAAATATATCCTGCCACAGAAAGGGTTAAATACATGACCTGTACAGTGCTGATTATAGAGCGCTCATTACCTGTACATAAACTGAGCTTTTGTTTAAGAAAGTGTGTATAAAGTGCTCAGATGTGAATGCTGGATGTGTGTGTACAAACCTGTACAGAATGACATAATCATGGCCTTGTTTGCGTGAGAGTTTGTAGGCAGGAGTTACTCTGGTGATGGCCAAAAGAGATTTAAGAAGCAGGGACAGGCGTGTATAAACCGTGTAGGAGACTTTAATGTCTTTTTCACACCTAAAGGAAACCATTCGGTACACTGTTAGAATAAATGTATAAAATGGGTGCGGCGGTTAACAGCTGACAACATGAGAAGTGTCAAGTATCTTACTTCTCATTCATCTCCAAGCACCATGTTTCCAGCTCCATTGAATCCCCCTGCACAAAAATCCATTATGTTATACTGGGAAATAGCTCTCACATTTCACACACGCACACCTCATAGGATAATTTAATATCCTAAAAAGGAAAACAAAATGCTAGTCGCAACAAAACCTTGTTTCTGTGTCCTTACAGAACAACGCTCCTGAATATGAAACCATTCACTCACACCCCAGGACGCGGTTTCCCGAGAGGATGACACACATTATTCGTCATAAAATGCTAAATGTTGACAGAAAATTCAGAATTTTTACAAGAAAAAAAAAAAAATTGGCCACAGAGGTCCGGATGCTCCCACTGGCAGGACCATTCGATAATATTTGTCAAAAAAGGAGTCAAAATAATGATCCTTTGCCATTTCCTTTCAAACTTATCACGACATGATCATTTCGATGGCTTGTCAAGGCTAACAAGCTTTGTCATGGCAAATATAAAAAAAAAATAATAATAAAAACGTTACTAGCATGATTATTGATTGATTGTCTTTGTGATTTTAAGGAAATCAGGGCTTAAAATATACATGAGACTTTTAGTTTGCAAACCTTTTTACTGTGTAGGAATACTGACACCAGGTATCAGTTCAGTTTCTCATTTGTTGGAAACAAGCGCAAGAGAACACTCACATGTTGTAAGACATTATCAGATAAATGTTCATTAAAAAAATAGAGTTAATGGCCTGTTATTACCTTCAGCATGAGCTACACAGAAAATACCGTGACAAGCTGATTTTCGTTCTACAAGAAATTTGTGTGCATGTTTGTCTGGCCGCAGTCCATGGGTGTGTGCTCGGTCCTAATAAGTTGTTTATACAGTTTAGAAAGCCACTAATTAGTTAATTATGTTTAGATCATTAGAAGTTCAACTTCACCTTCAAGTCAGACAGAGCACGCGTGTGCTTGAAAACTTGTAAGAGGTATGTTTTTAAATTCTTTAAATTTAAGTTCTCCACTAATGACACTGTAACTAATATCTTGGCAGGACTAATGTTATTAGTAGTATCAGCGTAAACATATCATTTGGGTAACGCAATGTAACCTAATGTTAGCCCCTGTTATACAACAATAATTTACCGTATTTTCCGGACTATAAGTTGCAGTTTTTTTTTTTTACATAGTTTGGCCAGGGGTGCGACTTATACTCCAGTGCGACTTATACATATTTGTTTAGGGCAGTTTGTTTTGATGGCGGGGCAGTTAGAACATTTGTGCGTTAACAAAATCATTTAAACAACACTGCCCCCAAAATGCGACCTATATTCCAGTCCAACTTGCATATGTTTTTTTTTTCTTTATTATGCCATTTTTGGATGATTCGACTTATACTCCGGAGCGACGTATTGTCCGGGAAATACGGTAGGTTATTTAAATGAAAATCCTATTACCAATTTTGCATAATTTTGACACCAAAAGTAAAATTTGAGCGTTGCATGTGGCATTATATCTGCCAGCTGGTGCCATGCAAAAGCTGAGTGAATGTGTGTTCACTCAACCAGCCATTTAATTAAGATTACGGTAGTTCAGATTTCTGTAGCATTAGTATTAGTTGACTAAAATTCTGGGAGCAAAATATGTTGGTATTTAGTCTACTTCTCATGAGTTAAAAATCAAACAAAAATATTGAATGAACTGATTATTAAAATAATTGATTGTCATGAATTGATTGTTGCTGCCACACGAGTATCAGCAGATTATCAGAGATGAGAAATGTTAGTGACCAGTGAACTATATAGGGAAAAGGAAAATATTCTCGACTGAAAAAGTCATTTCTTCACTTTACACATTGAACAAGCACTAGCTGAGAAGCACAACCCCAACCTCCCTCCCACCACCCCCCCAAAAAAAAACAAAACATGACTTTCATGTCAGTATAAAGCTACAAACACAAAACTTAAAATTCAAGTCAGTCAACAAATACTACTACACAATCCTGTCTGGGCAGATTTAAATGCTTGTCTTAATACATACATCGATCAGCCATAACATTAACATCACCTCAATTGTGTGCAGCTACGCCAAAGAAACACAAATTACAAAGATCTAATGGGAAGCTCCACTTTGAGGTCATGCCGAAATCGATATAGAACAATGCTAATATTAACCTGACCGGTGTACGGGTAGGCAGCCTCACCCATAGACACTGCAATGCACTGTGCATTTTAACAGGAAAATCCCCAGGTGTTTACTTTACAGCCGGAGAACACAGCATAAACCCAAAACATGTAGAAAAGTCTCTTTTATAGGCACGTTTTTACCTCGGATGTTTTCAGGGAAATCTCCACACACATAGAGCATCCAACACTGGGCAGCTGCCCAGCCAGAGCCTTTTTAGCTTCATGGGTCACCTCTGGGATGTCTTTAATTGCCAGGGTGAACTAAATTGAGTGAAGTAAACACACACACACACACACACACACACACATGTTACAAAAAGGGCAAACGGTTCTATCCACAGTAGTGCTTGAAAGGAGATGGTGGAGGGTTTACCCAGTCTGAGCCTGTGGGGGAAGACGACGATCGAGTGCATATCTTCTCGCCCAAACGAGCCTGGACTATCACCTGCACTGTCTATGAACACACACACACACACACACACTTTTTATCACAACTTCTTGACATTAATAGTATTGTGCTGTTTTGTTAGAAGGTAAATAATGTCAACTAAAACCTTCAAAACAAAAAACTTGATGAATTTGTCCAAATCTTTCCTGTCCTGTGGGCTCAGATCGCTGTCCATCGTGACCCAAGCCTGTGTGAGAGAAAGAGAAAGAGAGAGAGAGAGCGAGAGAGCGAGAGATTGCAACTGTTCTTACTGCCACACCATCAAAACAAACGGCCCTAAACAAATAGATGAGTTGGCTGATCAGTGTAGGCTAGACCACAGCCTCTGAGCCCTCGTCCTGGAGTACCACCTGTCTGTCCTACACCTTTTAGTGTTCTTCCCTGCAAACACGTTAACTCAGAAAGGACTGGATGGTGTCCGTGTGTGTTATAGCAGGGGTGATGTAGCAGGTACCCTTGCACTCTTACAGTTCCTGATTCAATCCTGTACTTAGTTTACTGTCTGTGTGAAGCTTCAGTGGGTGTGTGTGTGATTTGTCTGAAAACATGCCAAGTTGAATGGATTGTACATGAGTGCGTGTGCATCATGATGATGTGTAATCCACCTCATGCCCACTGTGTTCCTGGGACAAGCTCCAGATCTTACACAACCCTAACCAGGATAAAGAACTTACTGGAAGTGAGTAAGTGTGTGCTACAAAGCATTTGTTTTGATTTCATGAAGTGGACATGCTGCTCAAGACTTTTCTAATCGCAGTTTTCTTTATAATAAAAATAAAAACATTGACTAGCTGCTTGTCGGACAGCACATAGCTGTACTAGTCCCCCTAACAAGATGAGCCTGTCAGTAATGAGACTCTGGTCATCCATCGCGTCCTGTTTTGACAGCACTGCAGCTTCCCATGTCAAAGTAACACATTTGAATTATATTCGTTATTAACCAATATCTTCTCCTCCGAAGGCCTCCAGGGACTGTTTACAACACAGACAGCACACCTCTGATGCCTCGGTTTCAATAATCAGCTGGACAAATTAAATCAACATCATTGCTAATGCTGTGCTGCTAATAAACAACATGCACATACTTACAGTTCATCCCAGATTTCACATCCGCTGCTTTACGCTTCAGATATGTGCTTTCAATCTCAACAGAGACGGCGTGTGCTTGTATAAAACGTGAAGATATAATCTTTAGGAATGACATGTAAAGGATAAAGTCAAGTCATCATAACGCCAAAGCATGCTAACTGCTCCATTTTTGTTTATGTTGTTAAGCAGCTTGGTCAGCGATGACGTGACGTACGTGACGTAGGTCACTTGGAACAGGTCAGGAATTGAAATCAGCAGATTCGACATATTGTTTTGGATCATAAAGTGGGGTTATTTATTTATTTTAAAAAATGTAATAAATACTCTTTGATATTTTATTTCTTGTAACGTTTTTGTAAATATATAGGCTAGTGTTTTATAAGGATGTTAAACGATTTATGTTAAAAATAGCGAAAGTAAAATAGAAGAAATGCACGGGCTCTACCAACAAGAGAAGTTTGTGCAGATTCCTGTTAGAAATGTAAAAGTTTAAAAAAATAATAATAACAATACACAAAATATTAGAACGAATAGTACTAGTAAGTCGGGTAAATATCCGTGTATTAAGATACAGACCTGGGAGAAGTGTATGAAATGTGCAGTGAAAATTTAAAGGCGGTGTAAACAAACTTAGCAGCAGCTCTGTGCCTGGTAATGTAGCTCTGCAAGACTATAACTGAATGTGTTTTCTTTATGCATAGTGTTAGTTTGTTTAGTGGTTATTTATTTATTTGATTAATTTTACACACATTCCTTCATATCTGCGCTTAGTAAATGTATGAATGTTGATGTGGTGTTAGCATGTTTCAGGCAGTTAGCTGACTGGAGAGCTGAGTGTTAAAGCTGCATGAAAGGCACACATACTGGTTAATATTTTTCACTTTGAACATCTTCCATCTCTAAATATTCACAAACATCCCCTGATAATTAAGTATTACATAGTGTTTGCTTCATGACTGTATTTCTGTTTGTTTGTTTATTCTTTTAGGGACTTGAACATTTTTTATAACCTGCTTAAATCCATTTTATGTTAATTTTATCTGACAGAACTTTTTAAAAGCTAGAAGATACTTATTTCTGGAAGTATCTTCTATACACTCATTCATTCATTTTCTGAACTGCTTAATCCTAATTAAGGATTAGGGGAGGCTAGCGTCCATCTCAGCCGACTCTGGGGGAGGGCAGAGTACACCCTGGACAGCTCACCAGGCCGTCGCAGGGCAGAAACACGCTGACAGCTATGCAGCCTACTCTTGACGAAAGTCAGCAATGGTTCCTTTACATCCCTTTCAACACAGACAGTGAGAGACATGGCCGGCCTTTGATAACCCAGTTAGCTGCACCGGGGATCTTGTATACAACCACAGTTATCTTATATGACTCCATGGAGGTAAAAGATTTCTTGGGTACGTAAAATAAATAATTGCATGGTTTATATCTGGATAACATTTTGCCCAAATACTCTATCGGACATTAAAGTCACATATGAGGATTATATTAAGATGCATGAGGCTTTAAAAAGTGAATATGTCACCTGGCCTGTGTTTCGCTCCTGTCCTGAGCATCTTTTCTGAGTGTCTAACTCATTGGATCCACCTGATCACTGGTTGCCAACCTTGTTGCTGGAAATCTATCTATCTTCGTGCAGGTTTTATCTCCCACTGAAATCAAACACAGCTCTTTCAGTTGATCAAATGCTTCTTAAAGGGAAGATAGTTAGCATTTTTGAGCCTTAAATGTTGTTACAGTCAGGTTTGTCATGATATATATATATATATATATTTACAATAGAAGGTCTATTGTTCCAGAAAAGATCACAGTAAACAATACTGCTGTAATTTAATGATAATAATAATAATAAAAAACACATTTTCAGGGATCTTAGACTGCTGCTGAACTGTATCTGTTGTGTACCCCTTCACCCCTCATCCCAGTGTCAGTCAGAGATACAGCAGAGTGGAGAGAAAGTGAGCTGGAGCGGAACCAGTTAAACGCCCTCGCAATAGATTTAATGTAAACAAGCACACAATTATTACAGTAGTTAATATTGATCAGGTGAATGTTTGTGATTACTTGCATTAATCATACAATACGATGATGAATTGACTATCATGACAGGCCTAGTTACATTGTTGGATAGACGTGTTAGACAATACCAGTGTGAAATATCAAGGTGAGTGCAACTTTTTAACTTGCACTGTTTGAGCTGAAACAAAAGTTTTTCACAGATTTTTTTTTTTTTTTTTTTTTTTAAATCTTTGCACTCTAGTCGGTCACAAAGTGCTGATTAACTGGCATTTCCCTACTGCCCATGCACATTCTCATGCACAACGGTATCTCTGCCCATCCTGATCTGCCTCCCAAGGCACTAAATTGAAGACGGCCCACTTAAGAAAGGTGACCAACCAGAGCAGAGTAGGCACAGAGAGCGAAAAGACCATATATGGGATGAGGAAGTCAAACGGGTGGTCCAGGGCGCACTCATATTTTTGAAATAGGAATCGTAGTTTGGTCTCCACTGGTGTCTGAAATGACAAATAAAAGTATGAAAATTCATATAATACCTGACCATTAAGGCACTGATTAGATATCCAGATGAGCACAATCACAGATCAAGCTAACGTCTTCAGGGAGGGAGATTTAGTGGCCATTGCTCTATACAGGGGTGTCCGGTCTTATCCACAAACGGCTGGTGGGAGTTCAGGTTTTCATTCCATCCAAACAAGAGCCATGGACATGAATATAATACAAAATGAATATAATTATCTTGAAAATTTAAATGACTAACCCACAGCGTTTAAGTCAGTGACTCAACAACAGAATGGTCTGAAGAATTATATTCCTGTGCTGCTCATGTTTCTATTTTTGATATTTTTTTCTGACAGATGACTTAATTCACAATGGCTGTCCCTATTGCGATCCTGGACTGTGACCTGTTGCTCCATGGCCGTGGCCACAAAACTCTGGATCGATTCGACATCAAAACTGTATCCGATGAGTTTCTCTTGACAACATTTGGTTTCCCTCGTGAGTTCATCTATTACTTGGTGGAGCTGCTGAAGGACAGTTTGTTAAGACGAACACAAAGGTCGCGAGCAATCAGCCCCGATGTTCAGATTCTTGCAGCTTTGGGTTTTTACACATCAGGGTCTTTCCAGAGCAAGATGGGAGACGCCATTGGCATTAGCCAGGCCTCCATGAGTCGCTGTGTCAACAATGTCACCAAAGCTCTGATGGAGAAAGCCTCGGAGTTCATCGGCTTCAACAGGGACGATGCCACCAAGCAGCAGACGAAAGAAGACTTCTACCGAGTGGCTGGGATTCCGAATGTTTTAGGCGTTGTAGACTGTGCACACATCGCAATAAAAGCGCCTAATGCAGAGGATTCATCCTATGTTAATAAGAAAGGCTTCCATTCCATTAACTGCCAACTGGTTTGCGACGCCCGAGGGTTGCTGTTGAGTGCGGAGACGCATTGGCCTGGCAGCCTGACAGACCGTGCTGTGTTTAATCAGTCTGGTGTGCGCAAGCTGTTCGATGAACAGGTGAACCACGAGGGCTGGCTTTTAGGTGAGAGAAACGGAAAAGACCTTGTAGATTATATCAAGTGGTTAAATTATGTAATTAACCTTCTGGAATGTACGACTGATTTTCATGTAAATGAGGGATCACTGCCACCTGGATAAAACCGTTCCATCGGTGTGGCTGACTCTGGGTTGATTTGCTCCGACGCTTCCCTCTGAGGGAACGTGTATGTGTAGGACTATGTTTCACTTCTATTAAACAGGCCTGGGCGATATAGCGATAAATTATCATGGTGTGAACATTCGTGTAATTGGATAACTAAATATCGTGAGTATTGTGACTTTGTAGAAATGTCACATTTTGTTTAAGAAATGGAGAAATTTTTTTTGTGCCCAGTCCTCACTTCAGGTATTATCACAAGACTTGTTAAACTGATTGCATAGTCAAATTATATGTTGTGATACATATAAATATTGATCAATATCAATAAGCCGGAATACAGGGATCCCTCACTTTTCACGGTTAATGGGGGGTCGACACCCTACACCAGGGGTGGGGAACCTTTTGAACTGAGAGAGCCGATAAACCCACATATTTTAAAATGTAATTCCATGAGAGCCATATATATTCTTTTTAATACTAAATACAACTAAATGGAAAAGGAAGACCGATTATTTTAGAGCAGGGGTCACCAACCTTTTTGATACTGAGAGCTACTTCTTGGGTACCGATTAACGTGAAGGGCTACCAGATTGATAC
>JAQNCB010000014.1:15299581-15311051 GCA_030068295.1 Euristhmus nudiceps
GAGGTTCAGCTGAGAGCCAGATGCAGTCATCAAAAGAGCCACATCTGGCTCTCGAGCCGTAGGTTCCTGACCCCTGCCCTACACGAATACCAAATTTTCACGTTGTAGGATCGACCCTCCTGACTGATGTATACGTACATGTATGACAAGTTTGAGAACATTTTGAGAATGAAAAGCGACAGCCGCGAATTGCCGTTTGCGTCAGTTGCTTTCTTATCGTGCCTCTAGTGTGAGCGCCCCTTTAAGACTAGAACCTTTAAACTTGGCAGAAACCGTGATTTGATTCATATCGCGATTGACTGACATGGGGAAATAAACGTAAGATTTTTCTTCTATCTCCTACAATGAAGTTCCTACTCTGCTGTTCATACATCCACAGCTTTGTCTATTTTACACAGACCATAACTCCATTTCTCTCAGCATTCCACAGGAACGTGCTGTTTCTCCCTGATTATCTCATTAATCAGTTACAGTTGGGTGAAGTTGCTGTTCCTCACATTAAGCATGTCGGTGTGAGATGGTTATCTGCACCCAGTTGTCTCACCGAGCTAATGTTTTATCTCTGCAGGGGATAATCGCTATCCTCTACAAAAGTGGCTGATGACTCCAGTATCCAATCCCGACACACCTGCAGATTACCGCTACAACCTGGCTCACATGACCACGCACGAGATCGTAGACCGGACATTCCGCGCTCTCCAGACACGCTTCCGGTGTCTGGATGGAGCCAAAGGCTATCTGCAGTACTCGCCTGAGAAGTGTTCTCACATCATCCAAGCCTGCTGTGTCCTCCATAATGTCTCACTGCAGTCCGGATTGGACGCCTGGACCTTTGAGAGGACTGAGGCCACTGACCAATCAGAGGAGAGCAACGAAACAACTGAAAAAGTGGACCTGGAGGCGCTGAGAGTTCGACAGGAACTGATCCAGAATCATTTCGGCTAGAGCTGATCTGGGACAGATCCACAGAGCATGGATGACGTCATGGGCTGAAGAGTGCTCTGTGGGTTTTGTTGGGATTGGACGATTTAGTAGTCACACATCTTACAGGAACCTAAACTAGTTATTGGTTTGTGTGTTTGTGTTCTAATTGTAAGTGTATTGTTTAGATTGAACAAATAACGTGTACGGACCAAATATACACGAATAAGTGCAGTATTTGTGGTTTTTTCTTTTTTCTTTTAGGGAAATATGTCTTTTAAAGAAGCTACACATAACAACACCTCATCCACCCCTTTTTCTTGGTGTTTTGAAAGCATACCGATTAACAGTGGTGTGTACACCTTTCTGAATAATTTACAGGTGCTTCATAAGACGCCAAAAAAATAAAACCTTTGTTTCCGGTCACCCGATCAACTCACTTTTTTTTTTTTTTTTTTTACAAAGTTTTTTTCATGTGTTTTTGTAACCCAATGGTTATTTAATAACAGCCTGTTATTCAGTGTCAATAGGTACATTGTCTCCTTAAGAGTCTCAAGCGGGAAAGTTCGTGGGTTGCACTTGAGCGATGCTGAGAGAAAAGGGGTGCGGGCGGGGGGGACTTTTACCGACCTACCTACCCAAAGATTATTCTGCAATGTTACCGGAAGCAAAGTTTTTTTTGGCATAATCAGTGCAGTGGCAAAGTATTTGATAAAAATCCGTCCTAGGCGTGACTAGTCTTATATAACCTCTTATTAAGTTAATTTGGTTTGAGTCACTAAGAGGCAATTACTTTTTCACACAGGCGATGGTTAGTTTTTGTCCTTGAGTAAATCATGAGCTCATTTCAAATCTGTGTTTTGTTTCCTTGGTTGGCCTTTTGTATCGTACATAATTTCTTTTGCGATCAGGAATAATTAAAGCAGCCCATTCATTAGTATCTTCTATTACTACTCCTGCTTTTCTTTCGGCTTCTCCCCTCAGGGGTTGCCACAGCGAATCATCTGTTTCCATTCATCCCTGTCCTCCGCATCCTCTTGTCTCACATCAACTAACCTCATATCCTCTCTCAGTGCATCCATGTACCTTCTCTTTGGTCCCTCTAGGCTTCTTGCCTGGCGGTTCCAAACTCAGCATCTTTCTACCAATATATTCACTATCCCTTCTCTGTACCATCTCACCCATTCATTAGTATCTTCTATTATCTGTTAATTTTGGCTAAATACCAAGGTTTCTTGGTGAAACCACTCCAGCTCTTACTCTAAGTATTTTATTCATCTGTTTTTGATATCTTGGTTTGTTTACAAAAGCAAGGCCATATGACCAGAGGAATGATTTTACGCTTGTGCGATAACCGCGGCGCAATACAGATTTGTAGAATGTACAAAAGTCCAAGATGAAGTGTTGTAGAACAAAAGAGAAATACAATAGTAGGATAAATAAAAAGATGGCAATGTTTACTAATAGCATGGGGCCCAGTGCAAGGGGTCATTGGCATTTGTGCTGCATGGATATAAAACTGGTATTCAAATAACGAAAGAGTGGATCAGGGAGCATGAGGATTCATTTTCACATATGTTTTGGCACCCCAGAGTCCTGCCCTTAACCCTATTGAAAGTTTATCAGGATGTTCTGGAGATGACGTTATGGAGTGGTTCAATGTTTCGTTCATCATTTTCAAGGCGTCGGTGAGACATGACCCCGACGATGGATGGAAATAAATGTTGTGTTTCTTAAATTTGTTGAAATGATGACACTTACATACTGTAAGCAAGGCTAAAGATGGAACAACATATTTGTGCATGCAACCTTTTTTTTTGTTTGCCTTGGCAGTGTAGTTGTAGCATCGAAGAGCTAAAAATACATTCAATTCAGGGTATTGCATTAAGCAGTCACCAGTTTAAACTTTTCCTGAGTGAAATATCTATGAATCAGATGTATAAGCATCCAAAACCTCATCAGTATCCCAGATTTCATTAGTACTCTTTACATTTTTTTTGTGTTATGTGAACGCTTTGAAAAGCCTGGGCTTCTAGACAAAAAGTGAAGAATCTGCAATGGAGGATTTCTTTTTATCTTATTGATTGCCAAAGTGCCACACTGCCCCCAAAAAGCTGAATCTATAATGAATGATGAATTGAAGTCAGTAATTTTAGCTGCAGGTAATGGGCACTTTGCGGAACAGACAGAATGTTTCTGCCATCAAAGGCCATTAATCAACCGATTCCTTAATCAGAGCAGCAAAAAGTGTCCTGCAGAAGAAGACGGAAAAAAAATGACTCCAGCCTAGGTATGGAAGGAGTGATGAATGTAGAGAAGGAGAGGGAGGGAGAACGAGTGAACACTTTCTCCTGCGAGTGGAGCTTGCAGTAGGCAGGCAGATGGGAGCAGAGTAATGTAAGGGATGGGCGTTGTGTGGTGTGTGGGCCTGTCCAAATCTTCACACATACCTTCTCAAGACTTGGCAAGTACACTTCGGTTTTCTGTCAGTTATCAATAAGCTTGGGATGTGCTGAGACCTTGAGGTTGTTGGGGCACTGGGCAAGGATCGTAAACACCTCTACTGTTGCATGGTTTCTGGATGAATCAGGACCAACAACTAAAATGTAAGTATTTTTTTTTTTTTTTTTTTTTTTTAAGAACTCATTAATGGCTTAGAGGTGATAGGTGTTGAGATATTTGGCGTTGAGCTATTTTGCGTTGAGCTATGAGATATTTTGTTAGGTGAGCTGGATGTAACACGATGATTAATATTGCGTTATATTAATAAATTCATATTAACGGAAATGGTTCTTCGCCAGAACAAGAATGACAGAGACAAGAAAAATGGCACGAGCAAAATTGGTGCTGCTGGGACGAGAGAACTGTGGAAAGACGGGTAAAGGCAAAGGCTCACATAGTGGAACTTATGGCCCATTAATAATGGATTGTTCTACTATAAATAATATATCATCCTATAATCCTTTTTTTCTCACTTTCCCTCTGTTTCTTTGATTTTTTAAATTTATTTTTTGGTCTCTGCTTCTCCCTTTTTTACTGTGTTTGCTCTCACACTCCTTTTGTTTAAAAATCCAGCTCTGTGTGTGAGATTCATCACCAAGCGCTTCATTGGGGAGTATGACCATAAAAAGGGTAACACACACACTTGCTGATTCACATTCTCCCTGAACCCCTGGTACATTCCCATGTTTTCATCTGATTTGGTGATATATTTCTCTTTTGTCTCTCAGAGGTGACCTACAGGTGCCATAAAATTGTGGACAAGGAAGCGATTGACTTAGAGATTTTAGACACTGTTAATAAGGTACAGAATTTTATTATTATTATTATTATTATTATTATTGGTATTGTTTGCACAACATAGAGCTACAGAACAAATTCAAATTCATTAAGTGACGTTATCATTATTAATAATCAAAAGGGTAGCACAATACAACACAGTGATTTCTTCATTGTTAATGTCAGGGCCAGTGGCGTAGTGGTTAGAGTGCTGGGCTGGAATCAGGAGGTCGTGGGTTCGAATCTTGGTGAGACCCCCACCATGCTAAGACCCCTGGGCAAGGTCTGAACCCCAAGTGTCCAAATCCACCTGCTGCCTTGTAGGTTCTGCCTCTGGTGCAGGCAAAGGCCAAGAGAAGGCACTCTGAAAATAAACCACTTGATGCAGAGTGGCGCCCCTCAAGGTATCAGCCTACAGTCTCCCAATGCCAAAGGGTAGGCATCGGAAGACGCCAACGGTCTGCACTGGACTATGGCAATATCAATCGATCGAATGTGATCCTGGCCTTTGATTGTTGTTTTCGCACAAGGTCATACTAAACGAGGCCTCAAACCTTTATTTTTATTGTGTGCTTCGAGCTTCCTGACCTTATACATTGCTCACAAGACCTCCTGTTTTGGGAAAATAGGAGTCATTCATTTTTGATATATTGTATTAATCCCACAAGGGACATTATTGCCTCTGTTTTTTACCCATCCAAAGTGAGCACACACACATACACACACTAGGAGCAGTGGGCTGCTACACACATTGGCCCAGAGACCAGTTGTGGGATAGGTGCCTTGCTCAAGAGCACTTCAGTCACGAATGTGGAGGAACCACCACACATTTTTCCTGCTGGTTCGGGACTCGAACTGGCAACCTTTTGGTCCCAAAGCAGTTTTTCTTACCATGAGGCTACGGGTGTCCCCAATTCGTGCCACTAATCCAACAAAGTGTGTTCCTCAACAGGCCAATCTTTAACCAATTGCTTTATAGTATTAAATAATTCAAGGTGCATATCACTGAATGCTATTGAATCCAGTGAGCCTGCGGCTTACATTGTTTTAGTACAAGGAACATAAGAAACGTAAATCAGTGGTTTATTTTGTACACTTGTAAAGAATGACAGTGGTCATATGTGCTCCACTGTAATATCTTTTAAAACCTTCAGCTGACAAATGTGATGCATTATGTATTGTGGAGCTTGCTTCATAGTTTTTTCTTTGACGGATCAGAATCAGTGACTGGCAAACTGAGTATTTGTCTGCCATATTGATTCAGGTTTTATCCTGATTTTATTACGAGGTAGATAATGTCCATTAGTAAATATTAGTGTTACCTGACTGCTCCACTTACATGGTACAATGGTACAATGATTGGTACAATCTGATTAGTTTCCTTTCTACTATTCATTCATTCATTTTCTGAACTGCTTAATTCTAATTAGGGTCACGGGGAGGTTGGCGCCCATCTCAGCCGAATCTGGGTGAGGGCAGAGTACACCCTGGACAGCTTGCCAGGCCATTGCACAACAGACAAGCCAGTTTTCCAATGTGTTCATATACTAGAAGTAAATATACTGACAAAGTAAATATACATTCAAAATTTCAGAATGAATGTTTATTTGCTGGTCGAAGAAGAGGCTTGCGTCTTACTGTAATAGCTCGTTTTGATGAAGATAGCCCGTAACAGTTTTTGAGTTGGTTAGATCTGCAATGTCTGTAGCCTTGGAACAGAGATTTTTCTCCGCTGCTCTCTCCATGGAGTGAAGGCATCCTTCTGATGGTCCAAGTCGATCTGGTCGTGGATCCGTGATGGTCTTATCATTACTGTTGAACTGTTTACCGTTGGCAGAGGAATATTAAAATTGTCTGATGTTTGTCGCTGGCTAATGCAACCGTCTGATCGACCTCTCTGAAGGCGATCTGCTGACTCTGGGCGAAGGCAGGGTGCACCCTGAGCGGCTCACCAGATCATTGCAGGGCCAACACATATAACCATTCACACCTAGGGCAATTTGGAACAGCCAGTTGGCCTACTGTGCATGTTTTTGGACTGCGGGAGGAAACCGAAGTGCCCTGAAGAAACCCACGCAAGCACGGGGAAAACATGCAAACTCCACAGAGAAACGCCCAAGCTGAGAATCGAACCCAAGCCTTCTTGCTGTGAGGTGGATGTGCTAACCACTACACCACCGTGCCACTGCATAGTATATACTAAAACTTAAATGAGTCAAAAAATGGCATCACAGAGTGCAGTTTACTGATGTTTCCAAGTATTATGTATACAAAAACTTTCATTGAGTTTCAGAAGACGGCGTTTACAGCACAGTTGACAGCACAGTGCTTATGCTGTGCATGTGAAGTTCATCTGACCTGCATCTGTAATGGTACTGTATAGTATATACTAAAAAATACCGTGCTAAGCACTGTGGGAACCCTCGGCTTTAAACATTGATGCTCTTAAACCAGATACTAGGGTACTTACAGTGTAGGTACAACACTAACATCATACAACTTGATTAAGTTCTCTATATACATTATGTTGTTGTTTTAATTATATACACACATGTACATGCAATCCTTCAAACAACACTGCATAATATTGGTAATATTACCAAGTAATATTCTTGTGAAGTTTGACTGGCTACATAAACACCATAAAAACACAATGTTATATAGTTCTGTCCATGTTACATATAGGGCCGGGCTGTGTGGGTTAGCATGTAGCCTAGCATGCAGCCTGTCCCACAAAACCCCGCTTTTGTTTACGGTGTCTCCTCCCTCTCATGGGCCAGAGAGGAGGGATGGTGAAAGCTCCTGTGGCCCGCTGGACCTCCAGTGGAATAAAATCCAGCTTTGGTGGCTCAAAAAGTCCAGAATTTTTCCCTAGAACCAACAGTTTGGCCCTTCCGTACTGTATTATGCCTAAAAGTCCTTGAAACGTAAACAACAAAAACACAAAGAGATATGAAAAAAAACCGGATCGCTCCGAACTGCCACGTGCACCTGCGCCACCACCACAGTACTATAAGCACCTCAGAATCTCATAATAATTTAATTAATTTCAATAGTAATAATGAACACATCAAGCTGATTTTCAATAGGCTTCTGGAGGCGACCATAATGCATCCCAAACCTAAGTTTTATGGCGATTGAGCAATTATTGGAGATGCTACAGTGTCCACGGGCCACGATGGACAGACAGTCTGATAGACGGATATTGCAGCTGATGATAATACCCCTTGGTGAAAGCTGAAAGCTTTCCTGAGGGGTAACAATCATGCGCCTCAGGCTCTGGGATGTCGCTGAATTGAATAGTCTCCAAGGCAAAACTTTGTCTGACTTTTCAGGAAATATCTAGTTTATCCTTAGTTCATAATTATTAAACATCAAGGACCAATCAGATCACACCATTCTAGTGTAGCATATACTAGTTATTAACGGACTACGACTAATAGATGACTTAACAGATCAGTATTAAGTCACCATTGCTCATGAAATCAAGATTAAAGCTTTAGATAAATACTTTTCTAAACTATTGTGGATTCGATTTACAAAAGAATGACGCTTGTCAAAAGATATTATGAATTTGAAGTTTAAGATTATATATGATGGATTTTGTAAAAACAGGTCTTTTGCCTCTCTGCTGGAAAAATTGTATCTAAACCTTTACTACTGAATGTATTTTTAATGCCTGATATTGTGTTGGTCACTAACCTTTACTCACTTTTTGTGTGAAGCCTTACCTTCCTCCATCACCTCCATGCTCACGATCATTCCATGCTGTCTAACAGACAGTAAGCAGAGCTGTTGTGATCCTTGCAGTCCTTTTAACTCTATTCTTTACAGAGCATCAGTGTTTAACTGAAGCAGATTATGTTTAGATGTTTCTTGGTAAACACTAGAATAAGGATCAAAATCCGAAGTTATTTTAAAGCTTGGAATGATGGTGGAGTCAGAGCTCCGACAAGTCCTGGGCTTGATCAACTCCATCTACCACTTACTCGGCTTCTAAAGTCATGCTTCATCATAGATTCAACCCCAATCTCTATTCTCTCTATTTGTGTATGTGTGTGTGTGTGTGTGTGTGTGTGTGTGTGTTCAGGAGTGTGTTGGATCTGGCGCCAGCCCTCTTGAGAGCTCTATCAAGTGGGGCGATGGCTTTCTGATCGTGTACTCAGTGACAGACCGCAGCAGCTTTGAGGCTGTCGCACGCCTCAAGAGACTCATTGATCACATCAGACAGAGTCTGGGTAAGACTGACTTCAGATCAGTTTCAGTTCGGTTTGTTGATGTCAAGCGAGGTATTTTTCCAAAGGTAAAGGATTCCAAGTTAAGATAAAGCTCGAGAATAGCTGGAAATATCTGTATAACCAATAACTGTGTGGTGTAAATATTTGACAGTAGCTGTAAGACTCTGGATGTGTGTGTGTGTGTGTGTGTGTGTGTGTGTGTGTGTGTGTCGTCCAGATTTTATGATGCCATAAACAGTACAGTGTGTTGTAAACGGCTTTTGTGTGTGTGTGTGTGTGTGTGTGTGTGTGTGTGTGTGTGTGTTTCCATTACCTAGGAACCCCCACGGTAATTGTAGCAAATAAGAATGACATGGAGAATGGACGTGTTGTTAGGAAAGAAGAGGGACAGGCATTGGCCAGAGACCTGAGGTCAGTAAATCCTACTGACAAGCTGCAACACGGATGGAACTTTGTTTTGAAATACTGAGTAAGAAACATGGAGAGTAACTGAAGAGATACTTTAGCCTATTTATAGTAATATTTCACAATGTTCTACTTAAAGGAAAACTTGAGGGTTTTTTTTTCTTTCTTTTTTTTTTTTTACCTGGGACTGTTTTTTTCCATCTGTCTCTTTCTGGTTTTTACTCGGGACAAAAACTAGTGCACTATTAAATTAGAACACTCTAGCTGACAGCCATAAAAATATACACTGCAGCCCCATGGGACAACCAACTGTGTCAACGTAAACCAACTTGCTTCAGGGTTACAGTGCAGTTATTTTAAAGTAACCAGTTATATCATTAATGATTTTGTTTTATCCCCAGTAAAAATAGAACAAAAGGAATGGGAATGAGATCGGGTTTAAAAATCTTTACGGTTTCCTTTACTCTTCTTTGAACGGTAACTGCTGAGTGATGGGGATAAAGAGCTATTGAATAGGAAGTGGCCTATGAGCAGTTTGTGGAGAAAATAGGGTAAATATTCATCTGTAGGAATCGCACATACAATGCTGAAGTAATTATTTTATTATCTCCACAAGCAAATGATATTTTGACTTGTACTGGTTTGTTTACTAGTTTGTCTATTTATTTGTTTGTGTGTAATATATCTCAAAAAGGCATGCACGGATTTTGATTACAGTTTTAATTATAGCAGGGTGTGCTACAAGTAACAAGCCATTGAACTTTAGAGGTGATCTGTGAATGGGATCATGTTGAAAAAAGAAAAAATCAGTTAAGGTCAATAAGTGCAAATCATGTGTGAAGAAATGTTCATTAGTTATAAGTTATAATGAAACCTGCAGTCTTTATCAGGTCAATGCATATTTCACTATAATCTATTTGTGCCCGACAGGGGTAACTTACACTCTATAAGCACCCCAATAGTTCTGTTTTTTCCCCTCTTTGCGTGCTATTGATGTAAACTATTAAATTACTAAGTTCTTATGATGCAGACCTTGTTTATGTGTGAATGGCTTAAATGCAAATTATTATTTGTTTCTTTATTTCTTTCTTTATTTATTTGTAAATACATAAAAATATATTTTTGCTTTGTGTCCGATTTGCTGTACCAGGTGTAGTTTCTTTGAGCTCTCTGTAGCAGAATCTTCCCCAGCGGTGGAGACAGCATTCAGCCAGCTCATTCGTGAGGTGCGGCTGGAGTTCCATCGCCACCAGCTCGCCATGGACAAACGTTCACGTGTGCTGCAAATGCGGCATGCGCTCAGGAATAAACTCACACGCAGCAAAACCATGCAGTGGTGATACAGCTAATGAGCTCTACGCCTTCTAAATCACCTCCAGTGTAGTCCATCAGACAGGAAAACGACTGGACTTGTTTTATGGCCTAAAATATTTATACTTCACTGAATCACTTTTCTGACGGAGTAAGAATTGCCATGCATTTACCTTTATCATGCAGTTGCACTTTAACCCTTAGATGCTTAATGGGTCAAAAATGACCCGGTGAGGATGTTTTCTTGCAATAGCTTTGTCATGAAAGGTTGTTGTCATTTCATATTCCAGCTATTCCTAAAAAAAAACCATGTTATTGAATCATGCCATTTAAATGTTTTATTTAGCTGTTGTATATTTTACAAAATTGTAGTTTTTGTATTACGACCCCAAGTGGGTGAAAAATGACCCACATTCATTTCCTGTGGAATTTCATGGGAACCCTTGATTCTTATCACCTGTGACTGTCAGGATTATATATATTTTGTGGACCACACTGTAGCAGAAGACTTTTTTTTTTACAAACCAAGAGCTGGTACACGCAAGTATTGTTTTCCCTTTTTTTACTCCAAAAATCTGTGTGCGTACCATTCATAACAGCTGTATGAACGAGTAAATATTTCTTATCATTTATCATCAAATTTGCCTTTTTACTAGTTTTTGAAACGACTGTAGCTAGCGAACATTCCTGTATCTATTTTGTGTTTGTTTGTGCCGACATTTTTTTTTTTTTTGTATTGCTATATATTAATCATTAGGGTGCTTATAATTCAAACATTCTTTCTTTTATGTCTCCTCATCCAAGGTGCCATGGCTGCTAGGTATACAGCTAAAATGCTCCTAACAGATGCTAGATGAAGAGACAGTTATGGAATTAGCCTCAGAATCTCAAATATCAGAAGATGAGGACTCAGACTATTGTCCAGGTGGAGATGAAGGTCAGCCACCTGCAAATCCAACTGAACAGGATGATACGTCCAACAGAATGAGTCGTCAGGGCTCTTACTGGAGTGAGTTGCCTCCTACCCAGGGCAGAACACCAAGCCATAATATCCTGCGAAGAGAAGCAGGGCCTGCACCAGGGCTAACCACCACTGTCTCACCAAAAGATGTATGGGAGCTCTTTCTCAATGATAATATTATACAAAAGGTGGTATGAGATGTGTGGGGAATGCAATGTACCTGTACACAATAAGTACATACAGTACGGAGACAAGGCAAGGGAAGAGAACCTAACTTCCTGGACAGTCACACACACACACACACACACACACACACACACACACACACACACAAACAAAGTTTCTTTCTTTCATC
>JAQNCB010000014.1:15357170-15369189 GCA_030068295.1 Euristhmus nudiceps
TATACTTTTAATTTATTACATTTTGTGAATACCAAAATTACTCCCATTAGCTTCACAGCACATACGGAGCTCCGTTCTTTTCGCTTGTCCCAAAGCATACAGCTCATCTGAACAGTCTGTTACAGCTAAATTATGTATTTATAAACTGTAAACATCTAATTTTAGTCTGTTTTTCTCATATTTCCATGTAAAATCTACTAAAATTTGAAATTCATGAGCAAACGAACCTTTACAGGGCTGGTTTTATCTGTCCTGTATATAAAACTAAATATGCAAAAAAAAATCCCTCTGTAGTGTTTATTAACCCGGCTGAGTGCACTGCGCTCACCTGACCAGTCTTTGTCATGGTTAAAATCTGTAAATATTAACAATATAAAAACATATAATATGGCTAATATGAACTAAAATCTCATTTTAGTTTGCTTTCCATTAACCTTCAGCACATTAAGACTGTGAAAATGATTGAAAGAGATGTTGTTGAGGCTCCAGAATGGCGCATCAACAAATTACCTGTTGGGCTTTTACACCCGAGCCTAAAGGCTCATCAGTGCCGGTGCTTATCCCTGGTTTCTGTAGCATGAAGCGACTAGGAGTTCAACTCCTCCTGGATGGGACGCTGGTCCATCACAAGTTCCCTTCCCAGTATTTTTACTGGTACCCATTTATACTGCTGGGTGAACAGAGGCACACTTGCGGTTAAGACCTTTCCCAGGGGACCTACCACGGTGGGGGTCTCACAGAGATTCAAACCCACGACCTCCTGATCATGAGCCCTGCACCCTAACCGCTACGCCACCAGCCCCTCTGCATTCACATGGTGTATGTAGTATATACAGGGATCCCTCACTTTTGGTGGTTAATGGGGGGGTCGAGACCCTACTCGAACACTGAATTTCCGCGAAGTAGGATCGACCCCCCTGACTGACATATACGTGTATATGTCATATACATGTATAGTATGTGTATATAATATCAATAAATACATATTTAACGCTATTAATGCTTATAATAACAATTAAACATTCAAAAACAATGCATGAGATGATAATTAAATATAAAATAAAATACAAATAATATAAAATACATAAAATCATAAAATTGCCTTGACTTTCGCCTTTTCTGTCACACGAGTCCAGTTTCAGAGCCGAGTCCCAAACTGGAGTCGGTAGTAACCTTGCAGCCTTTCCCGTAATGTTTTCCCTATTTAATAGTGAAAAAGTGAAGGGAAAGGCCACAAGCTCACTACCGACTCCGGTTTGGGACACAGCTCCTTGAAATCTTGCAAGCTGATTGGTCGAGACGAATTTCCCAACAGAAGAAGAAGAGACTGGGATCCGAATCCGGGTCAGTAGCGACCCCTAGTGGCACTTTTTCCCAGATTTTTCCTTATTTTTTTAAATTTTTCGATGAATATTTTTGAAAGATCCGCAATGCACTGAAGCCGCAGAAACTGAAGCGCGAAGTAGCAAGGGATGACTGTACTACATACAATATACTAACATTATTAAACCACAACTTGTTAGGCAGATAACCATCCCTTGCTAACACTCCAACTAAATAGAGCAGTGCTTCATTCTGCGCTGTTCTCCCACCTGCTCCCCTGTCCACGTCCACATTAACACTGTCTGAGCTGTAACTCAGAACAATGGTGTGATTAAGTGTGATACGTTCCCGAGCTTGGAATCTGACGTTTATCTCACCAATATTGATGTTGCATTTTTCTCAATTATTATAAGACTGAGGTTAGAATATGTTGAGTGGGGGAAAAAAGCTTTTGCTCTTGTTGCAGAATCTCCTGAGCCTGTTTTTTTAGAGCGAACAGTAAAACCTGGCTGTTATCCCACACCAAGGTTTCAGATTGATGAAATTTTTTATCCAATTTAACAATACATCTCTGTGATGTCAGCATGATAAAAACAGCTGCTTAGCATCTCACGGGAATAACGGCAATACTGCACTAATGGAGAAATGTGCAGCAGATTCATGAAGCGTATCATAAATATTTCCACATAAACATGTAACATGTGTTAGGGGGTTATATTAAGGTCAACTTTCCCTTTCAATCTTCAGTGGACTGAATGTGAAAGAAACAGAAACATCTTTCGATGTAAAAGGGAAGCTTATCTCACTGGTCACTGCCAACTCAGAGCCGCACCAGGTTGGTCATTCCCTTTCTATGTTGAATAAGTGTTAAAAATATGCACCGGTAGGTTGTGACTCATTAACACCATGAGACCTCGCTTGCTGATGTCTCTGCCACATGTTATTCAGGTTCACTGCTGATTTAGTATGGCTAATAAACTAAAGGACGTCTATTTATAACAAGGCAAGACAGACGCAACATCAAGTAAGTCATGGTTCCCTCTAAGAGTATTCGAACTGCAATTGTAGCTAATTCTGTTAAATTCGCTATAAAAGAAGATACGCATTTCAAAATAAAACTATTGGTCCCGAAGTAATTTCACAGGCAAATAAGAGAAACAAACCATTTATCAAAAAATTAAAAATCATAAAATGGATGCACTTGACATTATAGTCAGGTTAATTCCTATACAGGTATTCCTTACATAGGATGGAGATTTCTCTGTATAGACCGAGCAAACAAGGTTAATAAGTACTTTGCTACATGACATATTTAAATAGCTGTGTTTTTTTTTAATTTACTTCGGGCACTGTTAACTGCCCACTTATGAACAAAGCAGCAAAATACCTTTCCAAAGTGAATGAAAATCCACCTCCTAAAATTGAAACTTAAGGGGTGATCACGCAATAGGTGCAACAGAAAAGCGACTGACGCGAACGACAATTCGTGGCTGTTGTTTTCAGACTCAAATTTGCAGCGTGAAACACACGGCATTGAATTTTGGTCATGAATTCATTGCAAAAAATTTTTTTTTTTTAAATTTCTGCAAAGGTCGCAAAACGAGGCTCTGACACAGTACACAGTATCGTTTCAAACACTCCACACTTTACACAAAGTTGCCGTTTTGCTCGCGGATTATTGTTTTTTCTTGCACAAGGAAAAGAGGCAAGTTGTAAACTTCCACGTGAAAAGTTTGAGACTTTACCATATATTTTGTCATCACCTCATATTTTACTCGCATTTTGTTTGCGCTATTAGTAGTTTAGGTTTGAGAACAAAAAGCGAACAAGATGCCACTGAATTACCAGAGGAGATTCACTTTGTTTCACCAAACGTTCACAAACCAATCACAAATTACTCACAAATAAGACACAAAGGTGTGATATACGTATTTAAGATGTAAAATATTCACTTGCATGTGGTGTCGCAAAAAAAAAAAACATCTTGAAAAACAATTTGGAAATTCACAACCATTCTAACAATTCAAAAAGTACAATTCTGAATTTAATCAATTAAAAGCCAACTACTTCAATTCCAGTAGAATAAATTAAAATATGTACTGGATCAAAATCTGTTTAAAAATTATATCACTAGTGCAGCTTGAACTAGTGTCTCTCTGGAAAACAATACATAAAACACAACATAAACTATGCAAGGTGTCCACTTGCCGGGGTTTCTTATATAATTTTAAAACCACAACCCTGGACTGTGAAACTGTAATTTGTTGTACTAAATGCTCATTTCTATATTGAACCAGCTAATATTTTACCACTTGCATCAACAGCATTAAACAAAACGAGGAACCTAAATAAGGAATTCTGATGTTGAAGTAATGCCAGCGGTATTTAAGTGACAGGGGAACACTGTTTCGTCATTGATTCCGTGTCATTATGGTGGATGAAACTCTCTTCTCGGTTCAATAATTAGGTTGTGTTTGTCATTATTTTGTCTCTTGACAAAGATTTGTTGCTGGTTGTCCAAATTGCTTTGTCAAGAGAGCCATATCTAAAATATCAGACTGACAGGTTTAAGACAGTATTCAGTGGGCAGAAGCTCGAGACCCTGGGCCCAGGGAGGCAGTCCAACATCAACAACAGCTTCAAACTAAATTAGAGAGGCTTTCGCACTTGACTGAGAGCAACCCCGGAGTAGACAGTTAGGAAACATAAATCCTCCGGTGTCAAGCAGCTCGTTCTCAGAGAATTGAAATGAGCACTGCGTGTTAAACTACGGTCGAAAGGTTTCGCCAAATCCTTCAAAGCTAAATCTCAAAACCCACACGAATTACCTGAAACTAGCCCAAACCTTAGACTAATAAAAAAGCCAACTTTTTTCTCTTTCCTACAGCCTTCGCATAGGGAAACAACAATTCCATATGCATTTCAAACAATAAGGACCTTATCCATGGAAACAAAAAAACCCTTTCCCTTTCATAATCACTACAATATATCTTTAAACAATAGAATTTAAAACCTACAGAATTTAAAACCTCTTGAGTGGCGCATCAACAAGGTGCGTGACTATTAACCCAGAGATCGCAAGTTCGAAAACCTAGGAGTCCACAGGAGCTAATCAATCAATCACAGCGAATGGAATCAATCACAGCGGGCGGCCAGCCAATCATGGAGCTCATTTGTACAAGGATGTGTGGGATAGCACTTAGAAACATGTGTAGGATAGCGCTTTCCCTTCGAGTGTGATAGACCGTCCCCAAATACGCCTGTGCTGCAGTTTGATGGGTACTAGCATTGCATGTCACGGACGGGGTGTGTGCATGCTTTCACCCTTGCCTGATTGGTGGCGGTTGTGTGATAGGGAAGGCAAAATGATGGGTGGGAATTGGATATAACTAAATTAGGGAATGTTAATAATGATTATACCATATGGAGTTATGAAACAGGACTTTATTCTCAGATGACACTAGAACTGATCCAGGTGGAGGTGGTCAAGTGAGAGGCGGGGTTATACCTTTAACAGGTCACCACTCTAATACAGGGCTAACAGAGAGAAAAATAACCATTACATTTACATATGTGCACACTCACACCTATGGGCTATTTATGAAGGCAGTTGACATAATGTGAGAAGAAACTGGAATACCCGGAGGGAAAAACTGTGCAAGCACATGGAGGACATACATACTCTACATAGAAACTTCCTTATCAGCCATGAGATTCATACCCAAAACCTTCTTGCTATCCACAGAGCCAAGAAGATTTATATTTATTGAGTAGTAATAGTGATATAAACAGTAGATATCTGCCACACCTGCCTCTGTGGATGAGCCACACCGGGAAAAAGAAAAGCAAATTTCAAGTGCAATAACGCCTAGCTGATTTTTAGAAAGCCTTTAAGCATCTTTAATGCCAAAAAATATTAATCTCCGGTTTAACTCCCCTATGTAAAGCCTTTCTGTGAGCAATTCCTAGTGGATTTTACTACATATGGGACAAAGGCTTGTAAAAATCACGAGTCTTTCATTTGGACTACAAATCTATGTATACATGCTTTACACCATCTCACCATCTCATACTCTTCCTCATTCCCCAACAAAACCCTGGCATTAAAATAAACAAACAAACAAACCAAAACATGCCTAAAGTTGGTATTGATAGGTGTCCGAGAATGGTGTTATACGAGTACTGTGGCTCCTTAAAAGGATTAACTTCAGCTCTTTAGGAAATTATTACATAAATTTCCCTGCGTTCCCTGATTACACTCTGGAAAAAAACGAAGGAAAGGTTAACACCGTGTTTTCTTTCAACTGTCTTTCAGTAACTGATTCCCGCATTCATTTGTATCACCTGTCTTTTCACCTTAACAAGTCCATGTTTCATGTTGCCAATAACATTCATTAATATGTTTATTCTGTGCAGGTCTGAGCAGTGGTTTATGAGTCTATATTTTTGGGATTTCAGTTTTGCTACAGCAAAAGCCCAACATAACTGCCAATCATCTGCGAGCGATACATAACAGCCAATCAGCATCAAGTCGGGAAACCTAGTGGACACAGGACACCATCAAAGTAAGGATGCTTGCCTATGGGTCTCTACTCAGAAGCTCCGCTAATAATAATAATAAGAAAAAAAAAATAAAATAATAATAATAATAATAATAATAATAATAATAATAATAATAATAATAATAATAATAATAAACAAGTCAACTGAATAGCTGTTCAGATCCCAAGTCTACAATGCACTGGTTCTGATTCAGCTGAAATTGTACACAACTCAAATACATGTTCAGAGGCAAATATTAAAGCCAGCTATTAGTTAATGTTTTATTGAACAGTTTCTTGCTACTACAGGATGAAACCTAAGATACATAATGTCCCAGTGTAATACTAAAATCTGGGCAGATAGATGCAGTCTTTCAGACTGGAGCTCCAGTTTTTTACTGAGATGAGGACATCCCAAAGATCTGTCTGGCTCAGGAACACAACCTGCCACTTAGGGAGCATAATTTAGTACTTATAAACAACCAGTAAACATCCCTTGACAAATTATCATCCTGCTACATGCAGATTGTGTGCGTGTGTGTGTGTTATGATGATTTTTTACTCGTTACTAAAAAGAACTTTCTGTGTGTGTGTGTGTGTGTGTGTGTGTGTGTGTGTGTGTGTGTGTGTGTGTGTGTGTATGTATGTGTGTGTGTATGTGATGATTATTCTGCTGCACTGCAAACATCAGGCAAGACGTGATCTGACTGACAGTAAAATCATTTTGCATCAATCATCATTGTATCAGTCTCAATAAAAAGATAAACAAACGCACATGTAGATAGCACTTATATGTAACATACATCTTTGGGGAAAAGAAATGTAATAATCAAAAGGGCACTCTCAGAACGCAAACCTCTACCAAGTTGAATAAATAAGAAAAACCTGCTGTGCCTGCATTTTCAAACCATCTCACAACTGTCACAATAAATAAATAAAAATAAAATACTTTTTTTTTTTTAAAAAAAATCCTGAATCTCTAATTTGATCCAGATTATCTCCAAAATCTAATAGAGTGTTGCTTGGGCTGTATGCCGCCGGCCCCAAAAGTTTTTTTTCATCAAAATCCTTTCATAGCTTTTTGCTTAATGTTGATAATAAACAAACAAATAAATGCCGACAAAAACTAAACCTCACTGGTGGAGGTAATTATCAGTACAAGCAGGTTTTAAGGCGCCGTATGATCTCAAATCCTTTAAACTGATTGACGGCCAAAATGATCAATAGCGAGCGCATTAGTGAACTCCACAGCTCACAGCTGGATCTTCTCAGGAGAGAAGAAGGAACACTGCTGTGTTCAGTAAGAATGACATCATTCTCAACCTTCATGTATTCAAGCTACAAATCACGAGGACAACAATCTTCGTCATTTGTTACCAATAATCTACCAGCTAATGTTAGCAATATGTGTGATGATTTACCCCTTTATACCTCTATACAAACTGTACCAACATTACACACGACACACGACAGTTGTAGACTTACAGGAACAACAGCACCTATGTTCTGGTCGGATCTTCTGATTATTAATACTTTATGCTTCAAGTACCCATAACATTTACTTCTTACAAGAAAGAAGCTATTTAAAAAAACCCATTTCAGAGATTTCAGCTTGCTGTGACCTTGGCAGTGTTTAGATCAAAATTGAATCAGTTCAGCTCCTGGTTATGATGATGATGTTACTCAATAAAACCTGCAATCATTCACCCTTGAGGATTCTGGACATGTGGGCAGAACAAGGGTAAAAAGAATGCAGCGAAACAGAAAACATTCAACAAGCTCTTGAACATAAATGCGCAACATTTGTCAATCACATCTGAGGGATTCTGGGTGCTTAATTTTATGTAAATTTTGTTCTGCTTTGGAGGTCAAAAGTTCACAGCTAGAGGCTTCAATTAACTGAAACATTACACATTTGTCTCTTCTTGGGAATTAATAATAATCAACACGTTTGTTTCCATCCCTGCATCTATTCTCTGGACCATTTATTCATCAGGTTCATCGGGGCGCTGGAGTTACACGGCTATATTTTAAACTCTTTGAGCAATCCATCAGCGTCACATGGTTATAGTGTTGAAAAGGACTACACCCCACCTCAGTAAGAAAATATCAAACACATTCTGTTTAAAACTTCCACGTGACACAGATGAAATTTATGATGAAACATTCAACTGATCAGAAAAAAAAAAAAACATAAAGGAGTTTTAATGTAAACTGCTCTATCTCCAGACGTTCATTTAACCCTTTCAACTGCTGGTCCTCCGCAAATCTGCAACCGTCTTTCTCATTACTCATGTTCATCTGGTTCCTTTTACAATGACTTCTATTATTATCAAGTGAATAATAAGAGAATTAATATGCTGGGACTTTACAGGGGTTAAGAAAGCAATGTTGGCCATCTGGTAGAGTTACAGCAGGGATTTAATGACGAATAAGAAAAGACTGAACATATAATCTAGCAGCTATAACAGAGAAGTCAAAAACAACTGCTGTGAGTTATACAGCGTGGATATATTAGATATATTTAAATCAAACTTAATTTTAAAAAGGGTCGGGCAAACTTCTGACCTTACATAATGCTTACTGTTACCATCAGAACATACACAGATCCTTCTTTATTATGTTGCCATTCGTTACACATTTCTGTTTTCTTTATTTCTGTGTAAAAGACATGCACTGTGAATACAAATGCACATCAGAGAAAATATTTGGGGTGTTTTCTATTTTAATGGTGACTTTATGCCCTGCGATGGACTGGCGAGCTGTCCAGGGTGTACTCTGCCCTCACCCAGAGTTGGCTGAGATGGGCACCAGCCTCCCCGTGACCCTAATTACGATTAAGCGGCTTAGAAAATGAATGAATGAATGGTGACTTTAATGGTCTGTACCAGCACATTATCCACACTCTTGGTCCTGGACTTCTCTTCTATGGCTTCCAGACCAATTTATGATGTACTACATGTATTTGTAGAAAAAAAACATTTTTGTGTATGTGTGTGTGTTTTGTGTATGTATGTGTTTTGAGTATGTGTGTGTTGTTTATATGTGTGTGTGTTGTGTATGTGTGTTTTGTGTGTGTGTGTGTGTGTGTGTTTTGTGTATGTCTATGTGTGTTTTGTGTGTGTGTTTTGTGAATGTGTGTGTGTTTTGTGTATGTGTATGTGTTTTGTGTATGTGTGTTTTGAGTGTGTATTTGTGTGTATTGTGTGTATGTGTTTTGTGTATGTGTGTCTGTTTTGTGTATGTGTGTTTTGTGTATGTGTGTGTGTTTTGTGTATGTGTGTGTGTTTTGTGTATGTGTTTTGTGTGTGTGTGTGTTTTGTGTGTGTGTGTTTTGTGTATGTGTGTGTGTGTTTTGTGTATGTGTGTTTTGAGTGTGAATGTGTGTGAGTTGTGTGTATGTGTTTTGTGTATGTGTGTCTGTTTTGTGTATGTGTGTTTTGTGTATGTGTGCGTGTTTTGTGTATGTGTTTTGTGTATGTGTGTGTGTTTTGTATATGTGTGTGTGTTTTGTGTATGTGTTTTGTGTGTGTGTTTTGTGTATATGTGTGTGTTTTGTGTGTGTTTTGTGTGTGTGTGTTTTGTGTATGTGTATGTGTGTTTTGTGTATGTGTGTTGTGTATGTGTGTGTTTTGTGTATGTGTGTTTTGTGTGTGTGTGTGTTTTGTGTGTGTGTGTGTGTTTTGTGTATGTGTGTGTATGTGTGTGTGTGTGTTTTGTGTATGTGTGTTTTGTATATATGTGTTGTGTGTATGCGTGTGTGTGTGTGTATGTGTGTTTTGTGTATGTGTGTGTGTTTTGTATATGTATGTGTGTTTTGTGTATGTGTGTTTTGTGTATATGTGTTTTGTGTATGTGTGTTGTGTGTATGTGTATTGTGTATGTGTATTTTGTATGTGTTGTATGTCGTGATAATATTACTACTCGTGTCGTGATAACCTTACTACTGAGTAATGTGTATAAATAAACATGAAATCTACGTCATCACTTTCACAAAACCTTCTCCCCCACGTCATTAACATGTCATACCGACACTTATCAAATACTTTCTCTAATAACAACCATCTAACCCCTGGATATATTGGACAGGGCTTAAAAGGGAATAAGTAATTAAATAAGGATTTAAAAATAAATAAATAAATAAATAAATAAACACCTGCGATGAGAATAAACATTGTTAATCAAAGTGATTTTAAAAAGAAAGCAAAGAAAACCAGATAGCTTCCACCTGCCACGGTTGCCAGATTGGATTTACCATTTCCGTTCCAATTCACTCCAGCTTCCCCATCCACCACCATTACTGTATCAACAACAGTAAACGCTAAACTACAGGCGACAGACCTACGCTTATTTATTTCCGGAGAAATTTTGTTAAAAAAAAAAAAAACTACGAACAGGAGGTAAAACATCCAATCTGGCAACACGGACCACCTCCGACCACTTTACGCTACAATGTAATCCAGTCTCGGTGCACTTGCTGTGGGTCAGGCCTTCAGCACTACCGGCTTCCAAAAATACAGGCAGAAACCTCCTTCACAGCCTCGAATACTCCACCAGAGCGCATGTAGGCCTCATTGATATGCTATTAAGTTGTTATAAATCATTTGTAGTAACTTGATGCTTTGGCTACAGGCCTATTCAGCATCACTGTCATGGAATTGAAGCAGCAGAAGGAATCAGGCTCTATTAGCGCTTATAACGGCTTTATACTGCTAATGAACGCTCACAGAGCGGAAAGTACACTCGAGATTATCAACAGAGACGAGATGCTGTGATACACACAGAAAGTACAGATGGTCCTTAAGATCAAGGCGAGATTTGTGCAGGTATATATTCATTAGCTGAATTTCTAATTTATTTTATTCTAGAAGGAGAGAGAGCTGCAAGTTACTGAGTGCCCCCCCATCTCTCCCTCTCTCCATCTCTCTCTCTCTCTCTCTCTCTCTCTCTCTCTCTCTCTCTCGGCCAACTCCTAGAATAAGCAGAACCGAACAAAACCACAGGCTGCCCGTCGAATTTCAGTTCGCAGTGCCCCTTCCTGTAGAAAAAGTGAGGTGTATTTAAATTCGTCGACAATAAAAGTTGTGGTTGTGCTGCAGGAATGTTGTGGTGCACTCACCCTCGTACTCACTCCAGCAGTCCGTCAGTCAGTCAGCCTCGTTCTCCTCACACACGCAAATTAGCGGATTTAAATAAATATTTACTCTCAGCCCGATATTTCAGCACCGGATACCGTCCCGTGTTTGACTTTATTCCTTTCAGTAGTACACTACAGCCTTCACAGGGTATAATAATCCATCCCTTGCCAGACGAGTTGAATTTCTTTTTGTAGAAAAATGTATGAAAAACAGAGAAACTGCCATACAAAACAAGAACTCTTCTTCAATCTCATTCAGCCGGGCCTGCGAACACTACAATATCACTCCGCGCAGGAAGCCAGAGAGAGAATGGGACAGTGAAAGGATGCGCAATAAAACATCACTCGTCCTCATTCGTGCTCGGACTCATTCATGAGCACGGAGATCACTCTTGTACCCTCGTGGTTAGAGAATAAATTGGTTACTTAGTGCAAGAAAGATTAGTTTGAACAAGAGGACTACTTTATGTGACGGTGCGGCGAATTTATTTCACTTTGCCTAAGGAACGGCGGTAGTGCGCCCCCCATTGCCTAGGGAAAAGGACCCGGATGTAAACTCGGTGAAACTGAAGTTAGACGGTGCACGTGAACGCACTGACCGACCAATCAGCATCGTGCACAACACAACTCTCTTTCTCTCTCGCTCTCTCTCCACCCTCTCTCTCTCTCTCGCTCTCTCTCTGTGAATATATATATATTTTAAAACACACTCACACACGCGTCAAATTCATGATGTATTGCCCCCTGAATTACTGAATAAAACTAATATTAAATTATTTTCTTTGTAAAAGGTTTATAATCTACATTAACCTACCTAAAATGTTTCACACTCTCATATTTTCCAGGGCCACATTTAGTTGTTAGATTACAGCATGTTTTCACCATGGCATCTTTTTGATAAACATATAATATTATGATATAACTTTTATTTTAGTTCAGAGTTCTACTCGTTTTTCTTTTTTTCTTTTTTGGGGGGGGGGGGGGGGGGGGGGGGGGGGGGGGGGGGGGGGGGGGGGGG